>OY987186.1:6172547-6337169 GCA_963920625.1 Dinocampus coccinellae
CAAATATAATATTTTTAAAGATAATTATGTATAATTTATATTTTTTATATTTAATTATATGAATAAAAAAAATTTTTTTTTTTCAAATCATAAAAATAATTTGTGAAAACCTAAATTATATTTTTTTGTTTGATTTTTCAACTATAAGAGGAATTTGTTCATTATACGATTAAAATAATGTCTACTATTTAATTTTGTTATATTATTTGTATTTACACATGAATTAATAAATTAAAATATATATAAATTATAAATGGAAAAATTTGTTATAAAATAAATAAAGTACAAGAAAAAAAACATAAATCATAAATAGTTGAATATTGACTCATAAATCATTGAATATAATATTTTGAAACAATATTTAAATTATCTCAATTCTTGAATTCATTGGGGTAAAAATGTTTAATATATTTTTGGTAGTCATTTATAATAGTGAAAATTCATAATCATTAATCACAGTTCATTATTATGAAGATATTGTTATCAAAGTACTGTACATATATATACATGTAACAATTATTTTATCTTGTTTTATTGTTGATTGAAACATATTTTGTAGGCTCACGCTTATATACGCGTTACTATATCTATAGCGCGCCAGCATTTTCTGTGCCAGCCGTTCCCCGCGTTAATTCAAATAAAGTGCGTCAAATATGATTTCACATTTTACATCTTATCACTATTATTACTATTACATTTTATTATTTTGTTACTATATAATCATTATTCATTGGTAATTATAAATGAAAAAAAAAAGAAGAAACAATCGTAAGTGCATATTCCACTTTCACTTTTATTATTATTATTATTATTATTATTATTATTATTATTAATCAAAGAGAAGAAGAAGAAGAAGATGAATGGCTTATGATGGAGAATTTTTATTAATGTTACACTCTGTTGAATTGTTATCATTTGAAAGTATTATTCAAGATGGTAATATTTTCAGCAGTGTAACTTAAAAAAAAATTGATTTCAAATTAATTAAAAAAAAAAAAAAATACTGTTATGTGGGATCGTAACCCAAATCCTCTGAATGGTAATCATACAGCTTAACCACATGACTACGAAACATAATTGGTTAGTGATGTTAAATAATAATATATAAGTCGCATTCTCATATTAGCAACAAAAAAATAATTAATATACGTATACTTGATGCTTCATTTATCTATCTATTAATATTTCATCAATTGAATCTTTTTCATACACATGAAAGATCGAACAAAATCTCATATTTTCTGATTGTGAATAAATATTGTCGAAAAATTTGTGAGATCCAGGTATACGGTGCAATTGGTAAAAGGTTCTGAACGCTCATTTTATGATAGTACAAGTTTCGAGCACAAACAGCAATGAGAAAGAAAAAGAAAGATATATATATAAATACAGCAAGGAAAGAAGAGAAAGAAAAAGAGAGAGAGAGATAGGAATGAAATTTGTTTCTTACTTGTATGTGTGCATACTTGTATGAATATTCTGCATTTGTATATTCTATATAAATGTATGATTCACAATTGTTTCTAAATGACGTAGTGCATATTCATCATTATTTGCTGGTTGCTATGATTTATATTGGAAAAATAATATATATAAATATAATGATTGATTATCTAAGCATTTGCGAAAATATTCAAATTTTTATTTAAATTTAAAAAAAGATGAACAAAGATCTCGAAGATTGATTCCTTGATTTTTTTTTTTTTTTTCATGATGAATAATTTTTTTTTCATATTTGTAAATATGAATGTATATACGAATATTTGGTTGGTAGAGTATCAAGTAATGATTTGATAAAATGTGATATAAGAAAATATTTTTAATATATAATATGAGAAAGAAAAAAAAAATGACATCTGGGACCGAACCCAGACTTTTCGCATGACAATTACATCGCCTAACCACACGGCCACAAACCTTGAATAAAGCATTTTCATAAATAATAATATATAAATCGCATTTTTATATTAATAAAAAAAATAAATATTAATTCTATATATGTTTACTTAACGCTTAATTAATTAGTTAATTAATTAATTAATTAATTTATTTATTTATTTATTTATTTATTTATTCATTCATCTATTAATATTTCATCAATTGTATCTTTTTTAGAGATATGAATGATCGAATAAAATTTCATATTCTCTGATTGCGAATAAATATTGTCGAAAAATTTGTGAGATCCAGGTATACGGTGCAATTGGTAGAAGGTTCTGAACGCTCATTTTATGATAGTACAAGTTTCGAGCACAAACAGCAATGAGAAAGAAAAAGAAAGATATATATATAAATACAGCAAGGAAAGAAGAGAAAGAGAGAGAGAGAGAGAGATATGAATGAAATTTGTTTCTTACTTGTATGTGTGCATACTTGCATGAATATTGTGTATTCGTATATACTAGATTAAAGTATGGTTCACATTTGGTTCTCGATGGTGCAGTGAGTTATTATTATTATCATTTTCCGGTGGCTTTGATTTATATTTGAAGAATAATATGTATGAGCATAATGATTGCATATCTGTGGATTTACGAAAATATTTTAATTTTGATTTAAAACAAAAAAATGATGAATAAAAATCTGAAACATTGATTTCTTGATTTTTTTTTTTTTTTTTTTTTTCGTGATCATGAAATAATTATTAGGAATTATATGATTTTGATAATAATATAAAATCTGTGAGTAAGTGATGTTTTTCTATTCAGTAGAGCAAAATATCATATAATATTTTCCACTGGGCATGAGTTTTTAAAACATAAATGAATATTGTAAGAAAAAATATACGTTTCAGGTATACCAGGCAATTAGTTAATGACACCCGGCCCATGTGTTCAAGCTACGTCATAATGTAGTCGTCTTATTCGGAAACAGTAATAGGAAATAGAGAGAATGATGCATGTAAATAAATATGTATTTAATAAATAGTAATGACATTTTATCTATTGATATATTTGTATATATTTCTTTTATATATCTATAATCTATCATTAATAATTATAAACTGTTAACAACCGTTCTCCAAAATAATTGTCCTCATCATACTACAAATAATATATTTTATTCATTTCAGATTCATGAACAATGAAATATGAATATTATGAAATTATTTATGAAATATGAACAAATTCATGTTGAGACATTCGATTAAATATATTTTTTTATTTTTTATTTTTTCATTATTTAGACAAAAATAATTCAATAAGTACCACTTCAAATTCAATTCATAGTATTCCATCATATTAAACATATATTCCCGTCTCCATAGCTATAATATAGTCATGTACAATTAACACCTGGTAAAAAGATATATATATATGATCGTGAATAGGAGGTAGCCAGGGAATATGTGCGAATATTTTCGTAAGTTTTATCTGTGATATGTTAATAAAAATAAATTTGCTGCATGAAAATTACATATGTTACCAACAATCATTGTTCTATATTTAACACAAATATTTATAGATAAATTACACGCTAAACAAAAAAATATGTATATTAATTTATTGACAAAAAACTTTAATCTAAACTGAACGAAAAAAGTTACTTTTTTATATTAAATGCTGAAAAGTTTAAATATTTTTGGCGATCATTCGTACAATTGTGTCGGTAAAAGCATATTCAAATTATTTTACCGACAATATCTTAGCCCTCTAGCCGGCATCGACATCGTTCGACGTCGACCAGCCTCGTTTCAATTCGGAAAAAGGCGAAAGAAATATACTGTTCGCTCTTTTCCACTGTCCGAAGCTAGCCGAAGCGTGCTGTTCACACGTACGTGGCTTGAGACTGTGTGAGTTACCCCCACCGCTCTTGCTGCTTGTTGCTGGCGTACCCAACTCTGCATCACTGGCGCATGCATGCCTACGTGCATTAGAAATGCATCAGGCCACGCATTCCCCGGATGGCAGTCATACAAGCAAGACCTATGTCAAATTAGTGAGAAAATTACAATAAAAGTTGAAAGTGAGATAAAAGAAATAAGATAAAATAAATAAAGTGAATTGAATGAAACCTAATGCTTTAAACAATAAAGAATAAATCAAGACGAACAAAGTGAATAAAAACTGGATAAAAGTGATTAGAAGTGACAATATAAGGCGAAGAGAAACTAGGCATCCCAGATCCACGCGGCGATCAATCCACCACATCATCAGCACATCATCAGCACATCATCTAGTATCTACACGCTGCGTTCATCTATTCAGCATCAATAAATTCATCGATTCAATTCATTCTTTGTACGACAACATAAAAAGTAAGTCTTGAAATAAAATATCGATACGAAGAAGTGTCGCCGCTACTGCACCACGCCGTTCATCACGTACCGGCGTCCATCTTGTACCGCCGCCTTGCCGCCAATTTCACTGAATAGCGTCGTTTAGATTACTAGTTTTTTTGCGATTAAGATTAATTTATATTTTATGTGTCCCACTGTTGTTACTCCTTACGGTAAATTTCTCATTTAAATTCGATTAAAATCATTGAATAATTTTCACGCGAAATTCAATAAATTTGATTAAATTAAAAATTAATAAAAATAATTTCATAATTATTTCATGAAAGATTCTCAAGTTTATGGCGTCGTTTGGATTGTGACGTCACTACCCTTTGTCCATATTGCGCAACAATAATTTCATTTTTCATTATTTCTATTTTTTCACGTCCCAACCCCTTTACGGTACAAATAAAATAAAATACTTGAAATTGACAAATAAAATAAAATATTTGAAATTGACAAATAAAATAAAATACAATAAAACATTCGAAATTGACAAATAAAATAGCATAATAAATTTCAGAAATTCATCAACGAATAAATAAAATAATAATTTATCGAAATTTATCAACAAATAAATAACCTAAATAATAAATTATTGAATAATTAAGTAACCAATTGTAAAAATCAAATCTTTCCAAAATAACAAATAATAATTATTAGAAAAAGGAAAGAAAAGAACTTTGGTCAATTGAAGAAGAAATAATATAAATCGAAATTTCAGAAAAGTATATTACTATAATTCATCGAATACTCAGTAAATAATTGAGAAAGTCTGAAAGCCAATTTTGAGATAGATTTATGAAATTAAGATCCAACAATCAATAAATATTTGTGAATTATTTTTTGAAACGATTTCATTAATTTTGAATTCAGATTTCATTTCCATGAATAATAAATAATATTCAATTCAATTCATATTATAAAAATAACTGGTTCTGATGTGACATTTATTTCTAGTGTAGATTCAATCATTATTCACGACCTGAAAGATTCCATAACCCCCATATATGTTATTTTTGTGTTTGTAATTTTTCTGTTTCAGCTTTTTCCAGATTTAAATTATTTTCTTGATTTTAAACAAATCAAGTGGCATCCCAATTTCCCCTTTTGGTAGTATTTTTCGATTTTAACAATTAAATTCCCCTGTAATGCCTATGGTAAGACCGAGAAATATATCAAATGAAAATATAACCTTGTTTATATAATTTAAATTCGAATACTGTAGGAACAACATTACAGTAGAAATTTTTTTCACTAGCTCGTCAGCAAAAAAACTCAAAATTGATGACGAAATCAATGTACCAGAGAGTGCTGTTCAGTATAAAATAATAGACTTCATGTTAGTGTTTACTGCGATTTTTAATTTGGTGACATGTTCTAAAACTATTGATCATAACATTTGTAATGGCAAAGTGCATGCCAAAAACAAGGACGTGGTTTTAATATTGGAGTGGATCGTGAAAAGTGTGATCCAACGTACATTGACTCCGGCAAGAAAATAGGACAATCGTATGAGATGAATCAACGACTCAAACAGTCTACGATTCTCACATCAACAAAATTCTCGAATGTGTGCGTACGGTTACAGATGAACTCCTTTCTTTTGCTGTCAACACCGAAAAAAATGAAATGTGTGCTGAAACCGGTATTGATTCATCAGATTTGACTATCTCAGGTGACGGTAAGTGAAAAAATCATGGATTTACTTCCTTGTTCGGAGTAACTTCTGTCATAGGATACTACTCTGGCAAAGTCTTAGACGTTTTTCGCAAAAGTTCTTACTATAATCAACGCGAGTTTCAGGAAAAAAATGTACCACAGCAGAATTTGAAGAGTGGTATAATGAACATGTTGAGAGTAATGAATGCACCACAAATCACGAAAGGCCATTTGGCAGTATGAAAATACAAGCAATACTCAAGTTGTTTGAACGCTCACATGATAAATATAGAGTGGAACATAATAATTATATCGGAGACGGTGACGCTAAAGTTCATAAAAAACTTATTGAGGCGTAATCATATGGCCAAGATTATCAAATAAATAAGAAAGAGTGCGTCGGTCATGTCTGAAAAAGAATGGGGACACGTTTGCGTGAATTAGTGAAAAATACTGCTAAAGACAAGAAGATAAAAGGCAAAACAATTAAGAAAAAAATTCTTCCCGGTAAAGGTCGACTAACGGCAAAACTTATCGACAAAGTGACCGTTCATCACGGACTAGTCATTAGTAGAAATTCAAATTCCGTAGAGAAAATGGAAGACGCAATTCGGGCCACTTTTCTGCATTACAGCTCCTTGGACAATAATCTCCAACATGAAAAGTGCCCAAGTGGTGAAGACTCATGGTGTGCTTGGCAACGAGCTGCGGCCGCTGACGAACTCGAATCTTTTCAGCATGATTATGATCCACTGCCAGCCGACGTTTTGGAAGCCTCGAGGCCTGTGTACGAAGATTTGAGTAACGATGTTCTTTGGGAGTGTTGTGTTAGCGGATTTACGCAAAACAATAACGGAAGTTACAATCAACTCGTGTAAAAAAATGCCAAAAGCCCTTCATGCTGGTGCTAAAGTAGTGGAAGTAACAGCAAATGTTGCTGCTGACGTTTCTAACGAAATGAATTTGGCTGTGTCGCTATTTTTGAATAGCTTAGATGTGAAGCCAGGCCCGATAGCCCATGAGTATACACGGAGAGAAGACGAGAACCGCATATCGAAAGCAAATCGCAAAACCCAGGCTGCTACTCAAGAGGAGAGAATTCGTCGTAGGATGGAGCAGAAGGATGATTCGGATCATGCAGCAGCTGCAGGCAAGTTGCGTCATGGAGCTGGAATCGACGATTCTATGTAAGTTTGAAAAAAAAAAAATTTTTTTATCCATTTTATTCATGTATCAAACTTTGATCGCGTTTTTCTCAAAAATTTTTCAAGCCGGTAGACAAAATTTCTCGAAAACCTTTGGACTGATTCCGCCTTAACTTTTCATACTTCTTTGACATACTAAATACCCGGTTCTGAATGGAGGATTATTTTTTTTTTAATCACAACTTATTTTTTAATCAAACAAAAAGAGCAATTTTTGGCAAAAATCAGAGTTTTTTGATTGCACCCTTACCAAAATTCCAAAAATGAATATTTCCTCAATCCCTTCATTCAAATTTAAGATTAACTCATGTACTGAAGGAATCTTTTTGGTTTCTCATTTTCAGATGAAGCAATCATGAGTTATCCTGCCTACCGATGGAAACTTTTCTTTGTGGTGACTCGGTTCTCACCACTACTACTGGCTCAATTTTTAATATTTTTGTATGAAAATTTATTAGAATATTCTTGGAATAACGCTTAATAATTTACAAAAATTATAAAAATAATAATAAATAAGGTACTCTGAAAAAAAAACCACAAAAATATGTTTTTTTTTTGTATCTCAGATTCTTTTCCTCCCTTGAGCGAAATATTCTGCCCATAGCGATCGTCTTTTTCCTTTGAACGCGAAATATCCAGTAGCCCACGACTTTCTTTTTTCACGTTACTTGAACGCCGCTGATGTCTGAACACAGAAACTTGGGTAGAGTCATGAAGCAAATGGGTTAAGAGATATTTGCAATGAACCGATTCTTCGACCTTTGATTTTGAATAAAATTTCCAGCTGAAAATCTATTGAGACTCTCGATATTCCATTCATAATAATGTATTTAAAATATGTACCAATTTTTAGCTTTATGCGAGTTTTTCCGAAATTCGAAATATTTTCAATCGATTTTGACTGGACGAGTAGTTTGAATAATTGAACTAATAATGGCTCCATACAAGCGATGGTTGAACTGCATACAAAACGACTAGGATCAGCACAAATGTTGTCTGAGCCCGGAACATACATGATCACTTTCCGTAACATTGATAAATTAATTGAATTACACATACCTCAACACCTACTGATTCCTCCTGATATTTTTGAGTTGAGCTATTGAGTAGAAACCGAATAATTATCCGATGATAATTACCAGAGAATAAATCTCGATGAAACATTATTGATATCTGTATGTGTTCAATATTCATCTTAAATTGAATGTGCACAACGAGTTGAATCAAGGATGGCAGCACGCATCAATCACCTTGCGATGTATCGATCCAGCGATGGATCGATACAGTTACCATTATCGGCAGTGATGGATTTTGATATTGATCGAGTAGACCGCGGGCGGCGTGGTAGAGGACCGCGTGTCGCCTGCTATTGAAAAACGTGAGATAGCCGCCGTTACCTTTTGGATCACCGCAGTGGCAATGTATGAGAAAATTGATAGCGAACTTCTACTTCTTATAGGAAGTACGTGAGGGTACAAAGTGTATAACGTACGTAACTCAAGTTACCCAATATAATGAACAAGAATAAGTACGTGAGTGCTATTGTAGTGTGGTGAGCGCGTACGAGGAAATCACGAGCGAGAAGAGGCACGAGTTCATCCTATCATCGTCGTCATGAGCTGTAAGAGGGAAACCAGTATTCTTCTTCGCTGCTGTTTTCATCGTGAATATTGCATTACATTTTTCTCTTATAATAGGTTGGCGCGGTAGGTAATGAAAGAGATCAAGCTCGGTGTTAAATATTCAACCTATTCTCAATTATTTAATTTTTGATCATTGAGGGCAGCACGTCCTGGACATGCATACAGCCTGTCCTGGATGCTCGTCCGCTCCTCCCACACGCAGGAAGGGGGTGCGCAATTGACCAATTTTAGTCAATTGCACTGAAATGACCGACGCGCGCATTCATCACAAGACAATGCGTCAATATCGCGGTGGAAAATCAATTAGTATTCATCGTTCTAACCAGCTCACAACTGCGTTTCAACATCTCATAAAATATTCTCAATTTATTTTCTCACCTTCAACTCATAAATTTATGTAATAATCAATTATATGAATCGCTCATAATTCCAAGTAGATAAATAATATCCTCCTTGGTGGTGTTGAATATTACTTCGGAATGGCCGCATCGGGGATATAAAAGTTACTACAGAACATTGCGAGATGGTTGAAAAGTTCCCGATCTTCCTTATCTGCGTAGTGGTTGGCAAGTCGATAAGTCGACGCCACTTGAACCGACTTTACCTAAGCAACGATCTGTAGTACGGAAAACCATCTTTATCCGAAGCAATCTATAGTGAATAGTCACCAATAATGATTGATCGATTAATAAATAATAAATAAACAATAAATGAACCAACGAATGAATAATATATTGAATAAATGTGAATTGTATACGGGGTTTTTCCTATTTCGTGCATTTCCTCGTCATCCTAAAATAAAAAAGGTGGCATCCAGAGGAAAATTTCAACCCGCCGTCCGGAGGAGATGAAAAGGGACATCGAAAGATAAGTGAAAATTGAGATATATAATTTTTCAGATATTGAAGTCCGGACGACAGTGACAACATACATACATTATGAGGAAGGAATTCAACAACGCGGGAAGCAAATGTTCATTTATGTGCTTGCGATCATAGCTTTTCTCATAAATTGGTTTGAATGTTAATGCATGATGATGATGATTATGAATTTTATGTATGATAAGTTCGTTGTATGATTGTTTGAAGTGCATTATTGTAAATACCGGCTGAAGTCACTCGTTGCTCGCGTATTGATAAGTTATCTATAGTTGAGTCATTCACCATTGGATCTCAACGCGTGTGATAAATATTTCTTTTTTGAAGTAGAAACTTCGTTAGGCGCGCTGAGCACTCCATTTTGTGGGTATTGAATGAGACTGAGCCGTCACACTCGGCTATGTGATGCACGTTCGGGAAAAGTCGGCTCGAGTTGACTAAGAGAGCGAGAGAGATATACTCAACGCGTCACTGCTATGCTCATTCGGCAAGCGTTACATGAGAGTGCATGACGCATCAGTCGCATTCAGTTATTACTTGATGAACATGAAACAAAAAAAATTAGTTGTTTTTCGTATTATCAACCTCGTCCTGATGAAGTTTTCACTTCTGTCGTGTGGTCTTAAGCACACACTGTTTTTTTGTTTAAAACAGATAATCCAGTTCATTCAGGTTTTGTAAAGATCTTTCTCTACGTTGTTACTCATTCAAGTGCTTTCGCAAAAAAAAAAAAAAATTAAAATAAACAAGAAAAATAATATGTGTGCAGTTCACACGTGGTAGAAGTAAAATCTCCAACATATGTACAACGCTTGGTAGACTGTAAAAAATATAAATAAGGAAGAATAAAATGATGAATCATTTTATTTCTTGATTGAGATTTTGAGTGGACTGTATAGATGTTTTAAGATGGAATGAGAAGCCGGGATGAATTGCTGTTGGAATTGCAATAATCGCAATGAACAGTTGTGCTTGATTCATGTTTCAAATATATACACTTTATTTGTACTGAACTTAGCACTATATTCACACTTTTTACACAATCTTGTAGATGAAGATGATGAAAACAATATTGTAAGTTTGATGAGAAAACTATTGATCGTATTGATCAATTAGTTGGGATGTATGCTGACATGTGGACTGGCGAATCAATTTATATAATGTAAACGTAACACCACCAAGGAGGATAGCATTTATCCACTTGGAATTATGAGCGATTTATGTAAATTATTTTAATTTAAATCAATGAACTGAAGATGAGAATACAATTGAGAATTTTATGAGATGTTAAAATGCAGTTGTATGCTGGTTAACACGATGAATACTGAATTGATTTATTTCAACGCAATATCGATGCATTGTCTTGCGATCAATGTGCGCGTCGGTCATTTCAGTGCAATTGACCAAAATTGGTCAATTGTGCACCCCCTCCCCGCGTGTGGGAGGAGCGGTCGAGCATCCAGGACAAGCAGTATGCACGTCCAGGACGTGCTGCCATCAGTGAGTGAAAAATGTATAATTCAAAATAGGGTCAATATTTAACAGTAGACAGAAGTGGGAAGGTCACGAAGCACCGCACAAAGAGGAGACGAAGATGATAGGAAACATTGTATATCTGTATCCTATCTCCATTCTTTCGCAGACTAAATCCCGAAAATAAAAATGTTTGTCTTTTTTTAGTGTCGCTTTTTTGTTTCATCGAGTTTCGAATTACAACGGTGCTGAAGGATTTTTCGCTTCAAAAAAAGAGAAAAAATGTGTGAGCCTCATCCACATAAGCTTACGTGGGGAAGTGAAACTTCTCTAATTGTAGATGTTATTTGCATGTTCATTTTTCTTCAAATGACAAATTCCAACTTTCTGAAGATTACATACTTACCCAGAAATATATTTTTTCTCTAGAATAGTCAGGAAACGTATTAAGTAAAAAAATACAAATTTATAATAATTTTTTCAAATTATCATTTTCTTTATTTATACATCAGAGTCTTGATTGTTTCCCACACATGTAATCAGCGACTCATGATGAATAAGATAAAATATAAATATTTTCGTGGTAACCGGATTCAAATATCTCGTGAAAACTGCATCTATTCGCTCCGTGCGTGACCGCAGCGCTACATAATGTATGAACTAAAGGGACATATTCGAAATAAATTAGCAATGTAGTCCGGCCAAGTTGGCCCGAAAAATAGGAGTACCCTTGCATAAATTCCCAGAAAGCTAAAAATTTACATAAACGTTTGGGACACCATTATAATGGAATTGTGAAATGTCCCCATCGATCCCATGTATGCAAAAAAGTTTATGCAAGCTCAAAGTTCGTGAAAATGGATTTAAGTGGACAGCTAACAAGTTTTCTACCCTGACATATGCAGCTCACACATTTCTCCATGTTTGAAATAATATAGATGGAATATTATAAAATGTTTCAGCTCTCAGGATATAATCGGAAAAACAATTTTTCTCGACAAGTTCCGCTGCCTCCTACACCCACACCTATCCGAGTTATGTCAGCTAACGTCCGATTCTATGATGAGCAAGATGATGACAATCTATATTGAGAGAATTAGCTTTCAATTAGTGGTCCGGTAAAATTTGACACCACTTCCTGGACTATTATGGAGATTCATTCGAAAAAATGAATGGAATAATATTTTCACATACATTTATTGTTAATAAACATATTATAAGTACAAAACATACACACATACATACAAATATATGAGTATATATATAACTAATGTACATATTATCATGCATGCATGTAATATACAGAGTGAGTAGGCCACTACTGGTCTATAGGTTGCAATTCTGATGTCATGTTTGGCAGGAGAAAAACAATGCGAATTGAATTCAGATTTTTGGTAATTTTCAGTTGAAATGGACAGTTATTCACAAATAGTAAAATTTTTCGTTTTTCGGCATGAAATTTCTTGTCAAAATTAGGAAACCATTTTTCATGAAGTTCACTTATCATCCAAGCCTTTCATTGCTTTTGTATATTACCAGTAAAAAATGTTTACCACGCAAACAGCGCGGATTTTTCGTCATGTCAATCACCAGCGGTTCTAACTTTTCTGTACCACACATATTGGCTCCTACCATGACAGTAATCCTTTCTTTGCTGTGTTTTCCCCCGAAACACTTTTCGTTTTTGAGAGTTAATGTTTTTTTCTGGAAAATACTCAAAGAATAAGCCTGTCTCGTCCGCGTTGAAAACGTGTGTCCCATGATATGACGCTGAAAGTTTCGGTAAAACATTGTTTTGCCACTCGTCACAGTCATGTTCATTAAATCTGCACTTTTACCACTCATAACTTTTTGAACAATATCATGCCTTCTATCAAATTTATCGAGCCAACTTACATCAGCGACGAAATCGGCATGACCCAAAGATCTAGCGAAAGAGAATGCTGTTTCTCTAATGAGTGGCCCACAAATTGCCATATTTTCATCGCAAACCAATTTCTCCCATTGTTTGAGCATGCAAAAATGCGATTTTCACTAGTGGATGTTGGAAAGGATAAATTGGTGGAGAAAGCAATATTCAATATTGTGAAATGAATCGCGATTTGCTTAATATAAGAATACTTTCTATTTATTTGATTGAATGAAAATGAACTACACAATTCACACACAACTCTCACTCGCGGTCACGATTGCACGTAGGTTGTAAGGCCACGTACCGTCGGATAAATTAAATATTAATTGAATGTAAATAGGTAGCAACGAAGAGGCAGAATTTGAAGGAAGTGAAAAGAAAACAGTGTTGAGAACACGCTTGAGCATTTGAGAACACAGTGGGCTAAACTTTTACTGAAAGAAAGCAGCGAGGCTTGAACAGTTCGATTACACGAAGCAGTCAGAAGAGCGAGACTTTACATAATGGTTGTTCGTTGAGCGCTTCTCAACACGAACGACCGGGCGCTACCGTTGCGCCAGTTTCTTTTAAAATTGAATTGAAAGTGCATGCCGCATTCTCGAACACCCGATGTAGAACAGCTTCGTCGGTGTCTTCGTAAATGCAGGTTTGGAAACGCTTGCGATCATTGTTTACACCGTTTTCAGATTTTTTCAAAATTTCTTCGCAGTTTTTCATAATTGATGAAACTGTACTTGGAGGAATCCCAAAGTCTGCAGCAATTTTTTTTTTCTTTATTCCCTTTTCAATTTCACTAATTAACTTTGCTTCGTCTGATAACGGCAATGCGTTTTACTTTCTCTGACGATGGCTAATATTCGCACCAATTACAAGAGCTATCAGAAAAAGACTGAGCATTGCATGTTGAAATTGTATGTGAGATTGATGTTTCTCTACAATAACAGGACCTCTTGGTTTGCCTTTCTGTTCAATACTGACTTGGATATAAGGTACCTTTAACTAGGTTCATCATTAGAGGGGGTAATGAAGAATTGAACAATGATGGTGAATGTTGATAATAAACAATTTGTAATAGTGATTATGACTCTACCGATTGAAGAGATAGAGAGTATGATGAAATTGATGTGTGGAAAGGTTGAGAAATATAGATAATAATTATACCGAAATAAGTAAACTGATTCAAGTCTACGGAATTATGATAAAAATGAATGAATTTAAGTATTACAAAGGCAAAGAGGATATAATGAATTCGACTGAAGACATCGATGATGTCAATTGATTCATAATATAATATTATTAATTCTGCGTTCTTGATACGCCACATTTGCTGTCCATTATGATTGCTCTAAGAATTTAATTCGTACCTGGAGAAGTCCGGTGACTAGCGAAATATTGAAAGAAAAAATGAAATAGAAATATGTACAGAAATTCAAGTTACGAAAGTCCATCGGTATTAAAATTCTCAAAATTTACTTCGACTCACAGAAAAATTCGAGTTATAGAAAAATTCGAGTTATAGAAATTTGAGATATAGAAAAAATTTTCAAGGTTAAATGCGGTGATGACGCAGAAATTTCTTGAAAAATTCGAGATATAGAAAAATTCGACTTATAGAAGTTTCCCGAGTCGAAATTTAGCGTGTCTATAGCATATCCATAGCATATCCAGGTTCTCTTTTACGTGTCGATAGAATGCCCAGGTTCTCTTTAGCGTGTCACTAAGATATCCAGGTTCTTTTTAGCGCACCAATAGCACATCAAATGCTTAACTTTCAATTTCACTTTGAAATACCGTTTCAATAGTTCATCAAAATTATCAATATTTAGAAAACACCATGGGGTTTTATCGAGTCATCAAGGTTTTCAAACTTTTAAAATAATTATACTTAAATATCATAACGAAAATAACATTTCTTTTTAAAATAAAATGAAAATTATTTATTTATTAAATAAAATTCCATATCAATTTTATAAAGTTTTTACGAAATATTTATACTATAATGTACACACATGTACTATTATTTAAGAATTTATTGAAACGCAAAAATAAATCTTTTAAAATTCAAAAATATATATTCATTCCAATTCTTTACTATTTACAGGACAACTGATATAATTTTGCTTATTTACATTCATGTAAATACATACATCTAAAAGTTTTTCGATAGAAACAATTATATTATACTGCACATACTACACCGTCGTACCCTCAGCAAATTTCCCATGCATCTCCCATCAGCAATCATCAACCGTATCCTCAACAAAACTTTCAAACTCCTGTGTACAACTCAAATAACACAAATGATAATCCATTTTATTATCCTTTTTAAAATTCCTTCTGAAAATCAAACAATGAATTTCAATCCGGTCCCTAATCCATCGCCTTCAACAAATAAAAATTATAACGATGTAGGTAATGAATCACCAAATGTATTACAATCATTATAGATATTAATGCATGATATTTTATTGTTTTTCTTTATTACCCCTCCATCTATGCCGTGCATCTGATCAACTCCAGTCCCATTAATGAAATGTGGCATAATTTTCGATTTTTGATGAAATATACAATTGTTCCAAAAATATTACACTATTAAACGAAATTAAATTTATTATATGAATAAGTGACAAAAAAGTTTGAATGAAGATGTGATGTGAAAAGAATTTTTTTTTCTTTTTTTTCCTGTTCTCGTGCAATCTTGTCATTATTGAGTAATGAATCATTGGTGAAATTTAATAAATGATGAATTTAAAATATCAAAAACTGAATTATTATTATTATTGTTGTTGTTGTTATAGACACAAAAATAATTGGCATTTGTTCATATGGGCGGGTATGTGTTCAAGTGTGGATACGTTTGTATAATCATGTCTTTTATAATATAATATTTCCATTTTTCGTATGTTCACGAATGGCGTATTGGGTAGCGTGTCAGTCTCTTCATGTGTCTTCCAAGGATCCCTGGTTCGAGTCTCACCATCTAACATTTCTATTTTTTCAGATTTATGTTTAATTTTAATTTTTTTATTACCTTTCAGATTTCCAACATAATATAAGTGAACTACTGATTCAGATCATTCAATGTAAACCAACAGTAATCAAATAAGTTGCAATACATATACAACTCGTGTATGATTGGTGCATGTGTTCTTTTTGATTTTTGTGTTTGTGAGATACTCAATAGCATTTCCAAGTCATCAAAAATAGCAAATTAATAGCGTTTCGAATGTCGGAAAAAGCCAGTAAGTAGACGCTCGAAACGCTACTGAAACGCTAAACACCATTGAGCCAACTATCCTCAAGGTTATCGTAGCGTATTCAAGAATGACATAGAATTTTGATGCGCTAAATTTCGACTCGGGTTGAGTTGTAGAAGTTCGACTGTATATCATCAATTTTTCGATTCGGTGATTCATAAATCGATACTCATAAAATCATCTGCCTGTGTTGCATTCAGCTACACGAATCCCTTCTACAGAAATAACTAGCACCCTCATCAATTCAGGACGATGTAAATTGATCACCATTGATGGTGTTAGAATATGTGTAGTATCGCTATTATTTCGATAAATGGCTACACGACCAGCTCTCACATTGGAACGTTTGATCGGATCGATACAGTTGACCGAATTTAGTATGATTCTTAAAAAAGCAAGGTTAGGTTCGATACAACTGTTTGTATATTCTTTGGATCTAATTTGTTGACAGGTTACAGCAGTATCATGTCTCATATGTTTAAAAATTACTGTGAGGCAGTTACGAACTTTCATCCTCATAATTTTCATTGCTAAGTTCAATAAGTGATATGGAGTTACTTCACGATGATCTGAATGTCGTAACTCACTAGTTGTTATCATGGAAGGTGTCACGTGTATGTTGTCTCTGAAAATTCTGAATTTTTTAGGATAAATTAGTGGATATGAATGTTCTTCTGCATGTTTATTAAATAATCGACTTTGAGAAATTTCGCGCGCATTAACTGTGTAGTGCGGTACATTCCAAATAATTTTCGGCAATCGCTTGCAAAACAATCTCATTACGCCAAGTTATTTCTTTTGTCTCATTTCTAGTGAAAAAATTTTTCATTGTTCACAGTGTTTCTCATCGTGCAGTTGTGCTCAAATTAAATTAGAACAATTAATTTTCCATCAAACGTTAATTTTTTTCCACTCAATTCTCTGATTAATTAATTAATTAATGAATTAAATAGTTAATTTCTCAAAATTCAATTTTTTTCTGATTCTTAATTTTTCGTGAATTGTGACTCTCATCAATCATCAATCATCATGAGTGAAAAAAGTGTCAACTCAACCAAATCTCCCGAAAAAGCAGAGGACATCTCATCAAAGCCAACATCACCGGTGCCGTCTCAAACATCTCAACCATCAATCGCAGCTGCAGCCAATCTCACGGTGCTAGGCCCATCTCATCTAACTGATAGGCGCTCAACACGCTCATGTTCACCTTGGAGAAAAAATCCACATCTGCCATCAAGACATTATTGGCAGAAATAGTCTCATTGATTTCTCAACTCGACGACGCTCACAAGGTGTTTCAAAAGGAACATCAGTACATGGAAACGACCTGGCCCGCCGCTCAACTCTCACACGACTACTTTACTGTTCAATGTTTTGATGTAGAAACTGAGGCTTATCTCACAGTAAAGCAGTATCTCATTTGATGCAAAGCTCATTTGGGATCTCAAACCACAGTTCAACCAACAGCAGCTCGTCAAAACACTAAGTTGCCAGACATCTCATTGCCAATATTTTCTGGCGATTATTTACAATGGCATGAATTCCACGACATTTTCTCATCACTCATTAATAATAATAGTATTATTTCAGATGTTGAACGTCTGCATTATCTCCGCTCAAGTTTAAAGGGTGAACCAGCTCACATCATCTCATCGTTCACACTCACAGACGACTCATTCTCACCAGCATGACAATCACTGATGGAGCGTTATCAAAATGAAAGGATTGTGATGCAGTCTCAACTTGACAAACTGTACAGCATGCGCCCAGTTACAGTCAAAAGTGCTGCGGCTCATGATCATCTCACCCGTACGACAAAAGAGGTAATACATGCCTTCTCAACTTTGGGCATCCATGATTTCACTGCTTCCGTTCTCATCTATCAAGTTGTTGAAAATTTGGATAAACCGGCAAGAGAGGCATATAAGCTCTCTCTTAAAAATTCTCAAAAGGTGCCAAAAGTAGAACAACTCATCAACTTTCTCAATATAAAGGCTAGAGCCATTGAGTGCATTGGGGCACCATCTCATCTATCCACTCAAAAGAAGGCATCTCATCCGCAATCTCAAGCTCAACGATTAACATCTCACCAGGTTCACAAAAGCCTGCATTATCTCAAAAAACTTATCCTTGTGATTTGTGTGGTGCAAATCATTTTTTGGTCACATGTATCGAATTTAGAAATCTCTCAGTGCCAGAAAGGCATAAGCTCATCGATCGACACATGTTGTGCTTTAATTGTTGTGGTCGCCACTCCATTGATAATTGTAAATTTCAAATGCGGTGCGAAACGTGTGGTGGGCATCACCACACAATGTTACATCATGCACCCGCACCCAGTGAAGCTCAACAAACTATCTCATAACCACAACAATCTCAACAACCATCATCGTCTTCACAGAAAAAAGATGACGCATCTCCATCGACATCTCAAGCTCATTGAAGAGGTGGTACAATCATTTAAGAACACTCATCATCTTATAGACTCAATTTTTCATCGTCTCATCAGGTGCTCAATTACGCAAATATCTCAACATCAAACTCATCAGAAATTATCAACAAATCAAATCTCAAACTCACGCTGTTGGCAACAGCTCAAGCTCAATTAATCTCATCGGCATCAGCACAGCAGGTTAGATTGTTGGTTGACGCTGGTTCTGAGCTTACTTTTGTAACGGGAAAATCTCGTCAATCAACTAAATCTAACTCGTTTACGCTCATCAATATCTATCATCGGAATTGGTGGCAGAAAAACAACTCATACTCAAGGAAGGTGTCTCACTTAGTCTTCGATCAAACTACAACAGGAAGATTGTTCAAATACAAGCTCACATTCTTCCAACACTCGCTACATTGCTGCCATTATTCAACATGCCAACACAACAGTGGTCGCATCTCAAGAATATTCATCTCGCTGATTCCAATTACATGGTGCAACGCTCAATTGATATTATTATTGGTGCAGGCTCATATGGGCAGGTCATTTTGCCCAATCTCATCAAAGGCTCACCGTCTGAACCAATTGCCCAGCTGTACATCTTCGGTTGGTTAATCATCGGCTCAATAAATTCAATATCTTCTCACGCTCTCACATCTCATCACATAACAACAATACGTGATGATGAAACAAGATTGCACCAATTATTACAAAAGTTGGAGCTGCAAGAAGAGCTACCAACCGATAATCATTCTCTACTCACATCTGAAGAACAAGAATGTGAAGATCACTTCAGACAAACTCATTTTCTTGATCAAGATGGACGTTACATTGTACGATTACCACTCAAATCAGATCGCTCATTGTTGGGAACATCATACTCAACAGCACGCTCATGTTTAATGCGCACAATAAACAAACTCAAACGAAATAATGAATATCAACAACTTTACACATCCTTCATGGTTGAATATGAAGAGCTCAAACACATGAAAAAGGCACCATCAATCTCAACAAAAAACTCAACAGTATTCTATCTTCCTTATTATGGTGTGCTACGACCTGACAGCACAACAACGAAGTTGCGTGTTGTGTTCAACGACTCAAGTCCCACATCATCAGGACACTCTCTCAACGACATAATGCGCACCGGTTCCTATTTGCTCCTCAACATTGCTGATGTTCTCCTATGAATTCGTCAGCATGAATGCATATTCTCAACTGATATTACCAATATGTACAGGCAAATCAATGTACATCATGATGATTGAGACCTGCAAAAAATACTCTGGGTGGGTAAAAATCTCAAAGAAATGCCATATCAGCTCACCACTGTCACATATGGAACAAGAGCAGCACCTTATCTCGCAATAAGAACATTACTGCATTAGCTGGGGATGAAGGAAAAAACTATCCATTAGCCATCCCATCTATCACTCAACTTCAGTTGGTTGGGTTTTTTATCACCCGTCATGATTTGATCAAGAATCCTGTTGCAAGAATTATGGCTGCTCGAACTCAACAGGGATGATCCACTCCCAACTCATATTTCAACAAAGTGGCTCACGCTCAGAGAAGATCTCAATTGTCTGGCCAGACTATCAATACCACGATAGTTCAATACTCACTCAACTTCAAGATTGAACTACATGGATTCTCTGATGCTTCGCAACTCGCCATAGCGGCAGTGATGTATATTACTGTCTTCTCACCGTCCACAAACACAAAAGTGACGTCACAGGTGTGCTCGAAAACACGAGTAGCGCCTCTCAAAAAAAATCTCAATCCCGAGATTATAGCTCTCAGCAGCTCTAATTTTTGCCAAGCTGTCGAGCCATATTCAAGCTACACTCAAACTCAACAATGCTACAACTCATCTGTGGACGGATTCTCAAGTCTCATTATCATGGATCAACACCCATGCATCACGCTGGAAAGAATTTGTAAGAAACAGAGTGTCAGCAATACAGGAACTGACCTCAACTGCACAGTGGAGATATGTGCCAGGAAGCTCAAATCAAGCTGATTGCGCATCACGAGGCCTTTCAACAACTCAGCTTGAACAGCATAAGCTATGGTGGACGGGACCACTATGGCTATCTCAATTCAGTGACTCAGGGCCGGCACAACCAAAAAAGGACGCCTCAACTGCAGTGGAAGCGCATCCATCAATCTCAAATTTGCTCGCAACTCAAAAACTGGAGTATCACTGGGATCTCATATATAAATATTCAAATCTCATGAAATTTCTCACCATCACAGCTTCATGTTTCAGATTTATCTCAAGGTTGAAGAGAACTCAGTACTCAATTTCGATGGCGAGAAACATTAAAAAAGCAAAAATATATTGGATAAAGGCAACTCAGTCAACTTACTTCTCATACGAGTTAAGAATGCTCTCAAACAACTCAAAGCTTTCACCGTCTCATGCCTCCAACAGACTCACTGCCTTTATCGATGAACAAGGAGTCATCAGAGTTGGTGGAAGACTCGATAACTCTCATCTCAACTATGAAGGTAAACACCCTGCGATCATGCCTCGCCACTCACCTTTGTCTGAATTGATTATAGATCATGCACACCAATCCACACTTCACGGAGGAACTCAACTCACACTTGCTCACATCAGACAAACATATTGGATGATTGGAGGACGAGCTCCAGTGAAATTTCACATACTTCATTGTGTGAAGTGTGCTTGTAAACGAGGGATCCGTGCCCATCAACTGATGGGCCAACTACCTCTTCCACGAGTTACACCGTCTCGATCATGTAATCACACTGGGATTGATTATGCTGGCCCTATCACTCTCAAGGCATGGAAAGGAAGAGGTTCAAAAACGCAAAAAGGATGGATTTGCGTATTCGTCTGTCTCACTACATCAGCTGTTCACCTAGAAGTGGTGACAGATTATTCAACAGAAGGGTTCATAGCAACCTACAGACGTTTTTCATCACGACGTGGCATTCCACACACTATCTACAGTGATTGTGGAACCAATTTCATTAGTGCCGACTCAACTCTCAAGGCAATGTTCACTGAAGGTATGAGAGAATGCACTCAACTCTCAGCTTCGTTTCAGAAAGACGAAACAAATTGGCGATTTGAGCCACCAGCTGCTCCTGATATGTAAGGAAAGTGGGAGGCGGCTGTAACATCTATCAAATTTTATCTCAGGCGAACAATCTGTGATACTCTCCTAACGTACGAAGAGTATAGTACTTTGCTCACGCAGATTGAAGCCATTTTCAATTCACGACCGCTTGAGCCTCTCAGTGATGATCTTGAAACTCTATCAATTTTCACGCCAGCTCATTTTCTCATTGGACAACCACACAACATTGCCTGAGGCATCCATTCAAGACGTCTCACTCTCACCAAGAGCAAGGTGGCAATTGGTGCAGAAGAAATTGCAACAATTTTGGGCTCACTGGTCTACTTATTATCTTCAAAGGCAACTCTCAATAACAAAATCGTATCATTCATCTCACGAGTTTCAAGTTGGTGCACCCATTCTCATCACGGATGAAAGGTTGCCTCCTTGCAAGTGGCCACTTGCAAGAATTATCAAACTGCATTCAGGACCAAATGGATTGACATGGGTAGTGTCAATCAGGATAGCTATCACCACACTTACCAAGTCTATCACGAAGCTGGTCATACTACCAATCTCAAAGCCATCAGCACCAAGCTGCTGGTGGCGGGGGGAATGTCACAGATTTACCCTATTCCCAATGATACATTTCTCTCATTGATGACAGCGCGTTCTGGACATGCATACTGCATGTCCTGGTTGCTTGACCGCTCCTCCGACAGGCAAGGGGGGGGGGGGGGTTGCGCAATTGAGCAATTTTGGTCAGATGCACCGGAATGACCGACGCGCGCATTGATCGCAAGACAATGCGTCGATATTGCGTTGGGAAAAATCAATCAGTATTCATCAAGTTAGTCGGCACACAACCGCGTTTTAGCTTCTCATACAAATTCTCAAGTACTTTCTCACACTCAATTCATCAATTTATGTGACAGTTTTCTTGCATAAATTTTCATGATTCCAAGTGGATAAATATTATCCTCCTTGATGGTGTTTCATTTCTAATATATAATTAATTCATCAGACGACATCTCATCACACATCTTAACGAACTGATCAATACAATCACAAGTTTTCTCTTTGCAACTTAACAAAGTTATTATCTCATCACTCTCAACTAAACTACTGTGTATAGAGTGTAAATATAGTGTTGAGTGCATCCCAATAAAGTGTATATATTTCAAACATGAAATCAGCACAACTGTCCACCACGATTATTGCAATTCCAACAGCAATCTCCCTGGCTTTTCATCCCATCCCAATACAAATCATACAGTCTACTAAAATCTCATTCAGAAATGAAATAATTTATTCATTTTATTTTTTCTCATTCATATTTTTCACAATAGGTATTATATTGAAAACTTCGTGATACTATAGACGCAAAGTAATATGTCTATTCTATTTTAACCGAATCCCTTGCGATTCGATTTTAATCGAATCCTTTTGAACGAAAATCTGGTTTGCGCTGAGTTACATCAAGACCTATCGATGTAGTCGTTCAGAAATGATTTCTCATTCATTATCTTCATTTATTCTTACAATAATTTATGATTTCTCTGAGCACACATTATATAGTCTTGCAGACGTTTTGCGACAATTCTAAGATAAAAAATCAACAGAAATGATTATATTAATAAGAAATCCGAATACAATATTTCATAATAGCAAAATGAGGGAAGTATTTTGTGGAACATTACCAAGGGGGTAGCCGATCTCAAAAGTGAATGACACTTTTATGATTCTTTCATGAATACATAAATAATAATCAAAACATATTTCCAACGAATCGAATAATGTGTCTATACATAGAAACATATGCCTAAATGTGTTGAAACAACTATTTAAACAGAAACTATGCAACTGTTCATATGATTCAAATTATAAATATACGTGAACAAACAAAAAAAAGAGACGAATCCAAAAGGACCATTGTTAGTTATCGTACCAACTGAACGATCATAAATGAAAATACTTAGACATAAAATATCTTTTTTAATCTTGTTATGATTATTACGATACCATTACTTATTCTTCTTGTAGGAATTCCCCCTTCAAACAAACCTTTTTTTTTTCAATTTTTGATGCTCATATTCATGAAATGCAAATAAGTTTGGGATTAAATACAGCTGAACACTTCTATTCTACAGTGAAAATTTTTTGATATATCCTAGAAGAAAATAATGAGAAAAATTTGTTGCATCGTACATGGAGGAATATTTGAATGATTCATCAAAACGTTGTGTCACAGCAACTCGAAAATAGAATAGTTCATTCTTCTAAAATTGAAGATCATCAGTGAATGATATTGATTTTGATTTGCATTGATTTCTATGAACCAATTTTTCAATTATTTTTCCACATGCAGTTCAACAGAGACTCGCAAATAATTCATTTGATTCATGTGAAATTGAATTGCAATAATGTGGCATTTCAATTCAATAAGTAGAAAAATTATTTTTGTGTGAAAATAATATTTTTTCGAGCAGAGACTGCCAGGTAGTTGATCCCAAATACGCTTTCCCTCACTTCTATTAGTTATTGGAAACATGAATTCTCTCGATTCAGGGGGCTGGCACGTTCCATTCCCCTCTCGTACCTGTTGCCTCGACAGATAGCTGTAACATCAATACAATAATACCCATAATATATAATTTTTCAATAATTAACAAATCCAATTAATCATATTTACATTTGATACTTTTTTTTTTTGCGTCTCTGGTGGTCTGAAAAATAAAATACAGTCAGTATTATAATGTATTTGGTATTGTTCTATCCATCGATATATTCGTCAATTTATTCAACTTCAATAGCCCATTGAGTGGATCGGGTCCCTCCATAGACTACGATCTTGTGTCGATATTCACGTCCCTCCATGGGTTTGTGATCCATATAAAAAGAAAAAAAAATAATCAGTGAATGAAAAAAAATAGGATAAAGGAATAAAATGTGAAATTATATTCTATTTTCATCAAATATACTTACATTATTTCATCCACTGTTGGAAATGTAACCCATAGTGATCGATACACAATTGTGCCCTTCTCATCAAATTTTTTATTGTTTTTTGGCACATTTCTGGCGTGATCTAATTTCGCGCCTCTGCAATCCGTCGACGTGATTCATCTTCACTGTCGATGGGGGTTTTGTAGATACGATTGTCTAAAAATCCCCATAGGAAATAATCCAGGGGATTCAGATCTGGAGAACGGGACGGCCAATTTATTATTCCTCCTCTTCCGATGTAGCGGTCCTGGAAATGTCTCTGGAGACATCGCTGTGCCATCACCGATGTGTGCGCCGGTGCACCATCATGTTGAAAACATATCTTCTGATATGCTGCCCGAGTTACACCTGCTGCTCTGCTAAGTGGCCAAAGTCTCCAACTAATAAATTTTGTGTATTTGTCGGCGTTGAGAGTCCCTTGAAACTCGTGAAATCCAATCTGCAAATTTGAAGAAAAATTTCCACCGTCAATTGATGCTAATTAAAAATTAACCAATAAATTGAAGAAGGATCATTATGTAGCAATTCAAATTGTATATAATTTTATCATGAAAATTCATAATCACCATTTTGTCTTCGATCATGCCCGCCCATAAGATTAATTTGAAACGTCCTTGCACGCTTTTCCCATCGTCGATAACCCGTGGATTCGTGTTGGCATAATGATGCCTATTCCTCCTATTGAATGGCCCGTGCCTCGAAAACGTACATTCGTCGGCGAAAATAATGTTCTCCAGAAATCCTGAGTTGGCTGCCACCTGGTCCAGCAGTCATTTGCAAAAAGCACGTCTCGCGGGGTAATCTTTCTCCTCCAAGCGTTACACCCGCATGAACTTGTAAGGGTGGTAACCCGCACTGCTGATCATTGAGTGCACAGTCGATTTCGACGTGTGCATCAATGCAGGAAGCGCCCGAACGCTAACTTGATGATTTGCCTCGAGCTGTTGAATAATGCGTTTTTCACGCGCTTCTGACGCTACTTCCCTACACCTACCACTGTTCTGATCAGGCGTGGGATCGCTTTTTTCGCAAGCCCACCGATTAGCGGCGGTAAATACACGATGATCCGGATGCACACGCTCGGGTACTCCTCGGGATACATTCGGACGGCGAGTCGCCCGTTCTCCCTTGCCTCACGATATACTGAACTATATCGTGGTACTCGTTCGCCGAATAAATATGTTTCCCCATAGCTGGAATGGATACAAAGACACAAAATAAGACAAAAAAACACGATAAAACCGATATAAAATAAAAAATGAAGAATGATTTTTGAAAAAAATCATCGAAAAAAAATAAAATAAATGAATTTGAGATAAACAGAAATAAATTCGAAAATGAAGAAAAAATAGATCAGGTGAAAGATAAAATACGAATTCTTATCAAAAAAATTTAAATATTTCACAAACTGAGAAATGAGATTGTGATGCTTCCTAGGAGGAGAACAGGTTACAAGTAACAAGTGTCGGAGAATTGTGTGGGTTTGAACATCTTTGAAGCGATGAAGACATGTGGTAAACTCCCATTGCATTGCCAGATGCAATAATAGCGAAAAGAGTACAACCAAACATCATCATTACTATGGAAGTACCAATAAAAAAACAGAAAAAATTCTGGATTATTGGCATTTCCCAATTGTAAATTTCATACCAATACTGGTATTATAAAAGTAAAAAAATTACCGAAAGAGAAAAGACGGAATTCATAATTTTCAATAGTTGATAGATGTGAGGGAAAGCGTATTTGGGATCAACTACCTGGCAGTCTCTGCTCGAAAAAATATTATTTTCACACAAAAATAATTTTTCTACTTATTGAATTGAAATGCCACATTATTGCAATTCAATTTCACATGAATCAAATGAATTATTTGCGAGTCTCTGTTGAACTGCATGTGGAAAAATAATTGAAAAATTGGTTCATAGAAATCAATGCAAATCAAAATCAATATCATTCACTGATGATCTTCAATTTTAGAAGAATGAACTATTCTATTTTCGAGTTGCTGTGACACAACGTTTTGATGAATCATTCAAATATTCCTCCATGTACGATGCAACAAATTTCTCTCATTATTTCCTTCTAGGATATATCAAAAAATTTTCACTGTAGAATAGAAGTGTTCAGCTGTATTTAATCCCAAACTTATTTGCATTTCATGAATATGAGCATCAAAAATTGAAAAAAAAAAGGTTTGTTTGAAGGGGGAATTCCTACAAGAAGAATAAGTAATGGTATCGTAATAATCATAACAAGATTAAAAAAGATATTTTATGTCTAAGTATTTTCATTTATGATCGTTCGGTTGGTACGATAACTAACAATGGTCCTTTTGGATTCGTCTCTTTTTTTTGTTTGTTCACGTATATTTATAATTTGAATCATATGAACAGTTGCATAGTTTCTGTTTAAATAGTTGTTTCAACACATTTAGGCATATGTTTCTATGTATAGACACATTATTCGATTCGTTGGAAATATGTTTTGATTATTATTTATGTATTTATAAAAAAATCATAAAAGTGTCATTTACTTTTGAGGTCGGCTAACCCCCTTGGTAATGTTTCACAAAATACTTCTCTTATTTTGCTATTATGGAATATTGTATTCGAATTTTCATTAGTATAATTATTTCTGTTAATTTTTTATCTTAGAATTGTCGCAAAACGTCTGCAAAACTATATTACGCGTGCTCAAAGAAATCATTGATTATTGTAAAAATAAATGAAAATAATGAATAAAAAATTATTTCTGAACGACTTCATCGATAGGTCTTGATGTAACTCAGCGTGAATCAGATTTTCGTTCAAAAGGATTCGATTAAAATCGAATCGCAAGGGATTCGGTTGAAATAGAATAGACATATTACTTTGCGTCTATAGTATCACGAAGTTTCCATTATGATACCTATCGATATTAAATATGCGATAGCGAGCGAGCAAATGAGCACGCCTAGTTTTATTTCACTTTTATGAAGTATTCATACATAGAAATGAATCATCATTCAAAAAAGGAAAAAAAAAGCCCCATCCGAGAATCGAACCTTTTTCAATTCCTTCGAGTGGCTAGCGACAACGCTTTAGCGAACTTGGACAATGAGGGCATGGAAAATTTCATTCCAAAATAACTCAAGAATGCCAGGTAGAAAATTGTAAAATCTTGAATCTCATATTCTGTCAGAAACAAATACAGAAACATCTTGTATGGCCCTCTACTACCGGAAATTACCTGCATACTCAAATCATCATCGATTGTAATTATGCTTATTTGGAGTCGGTACATACATTTCATCATTTTTCCTACAAAAATTCAAGCATGCCTACCTCTGCATGATCTATTTTCTTGCGCTCTGATTGGCTCATGCATATAAACTTTATTCGTGAATATCTCGCAGACGAACCAGTATGCAACTATGGTATGAGTATGCACTGTAATCAGTATCACCTCCTCTTTTTTCACAATTCGGTTGGACTAACGATTCCTGGACACGGTGTATATGATGATCCAGCGATGATTACTGGGTCATCATTGAGCAACGGTTGAGGGTCTTGCATAGGCTAAATTTGATCGTTAAGAAATATTCCGAATATAGTTTATGAATATTTTGTTCCTCTTCATGAAATTATTGAATTTACTAAGATTATGAAAATTTATCTTGAAAAACTCATGAAAAATTGTCATCAATCATAAAGTAGTGATAGATTCCAATTGATGTAAAATTTTCGAACAATATGTATTTTATATAGCGTCATTTGATAAATCATTCTCAACTTTGAGTATGAATAATAATTTCATACAGATTTTGATATTTGGTATTCAATATTCACAATTAAATGATAAATTTATACAATTATGAATACTAACCAGTATTTATATTGTTGGGCGAACGATTCTGTAATGACGATTTTGATTCTCTTTCATTCGTTGCCTGTACTCTCGTATCAAACAAACATCATTTTTATGTGCAGCTAAAAGCACAATGGGTACTATACGAAATGTAAGGAGAATGTGACCAGATACATTGAAATTTGCCTTGTTACAACATCACCGCTGGGGTAAAAAATTTTGAATGCTGTGCTATACAGTTTTGAAATACTGTTTGACGTTTTATTGCTTCAAAGGCGTGAAACTAAAAATCAATAGTGATATGAAAAATTTTGGACTCGGATATGATGTTGTGATAAATTCATTGATATAAATCAATTGTTTGCATGAAGGATATCACATTTTCGTCGACAACTTTTTCAGTAGTGTCAATTGAGCTAAATATTCATATTCTACGGATATCTATCCGACTGGCACTATTAGGAGACATGAAAAATGGTTTCCCGATCGCCTGAAAAAAACTAATATAAATGAAGTGGAATATTTCCGAAACAATGAAGTATTGTTTTGTGCGTATTGCGAAGAAAAGAGTGTAGAAAATCTTGTATGACATCGAAATTTTAACGAAAGCAAAAGATTAAGAAATATAACAAAAAAAGACAACACGACAGAGAAATGCATTCGACAGAATCTGCTATCAATTAATCTAACAATAAGTTCATGGGTGGTATCGATGAATCAGATAAAATGCTGTATAATTATTTCGATGAACGAAGAACAGTTGAGAATTCGGAAAAGGTGGCCTTCAACATAATCAGCAGCATGGTTTTGCAGGTACATATAATTCACAAGGAAAGAGTTAATAGTATGGCAACGAATCGGATAGGTTTTATTTCAAATATAATTTTCGAAATTGAGTGTTGATGGATGGAGGGAAAGAAAGCACAATTTCTTACACGTCGTGATATAAGGAGAAAAACATTTGGTTCAGTAAAATTGCCACGACTTAACTTGCGACAATACGTAATCTGTAGCACCAGAAATGGCAAAAAAATATCTCACTTATTTGTGTGCAATGTAGAAAAGGAGTTCGTCCAATATGTTTTGATGAACACCAATTCCGTAAACTACTATTGTTACTTCCATCGGAATTGTTTGTTCATAAGATCATAAGAAGTATAAATTTGTGATTCGTTACTTCATGAAATACATCTATATTATCATTCGGGCGTACTATGATTTGTTGAATATTTCAAGTTTTGTTCAATAAAAATTATTGAGAAAATAATAATGAAATACAAAATGTTTTGGTTGTATTGTTTACATTGAAAAAAGCAGTTTTGCGATATAAGTTGAGCGCGTCAGTTCGACAGTCTGCGAGTGCACTGTCAATTGTCTATAGCATTCAAACGTACTGAGACTTCTCGACACACAATCTAAACCACCATAAACGAAGAAACATCCAATGAAGAAAAATTAGTTGAAAAAAAAGAAAGCGTCAAACGAGTGAAAAAAAGTTGTGAGGATAAATTAGCAATTCAAAGGAAAGGAAATGTGAGTATTTGACACATTATATAATAAATCGGCTTCCCAAGACTTGGAATAATACGTACTCATGAGATCGTTTTTTCTATAAATTCAACAATATCTGATGATGGAGATGATCCACTATCTCCATCACCATCGTCAACTTCAGAACCATCACCACCCACACAGCGCCTCTCCCGAACGGGAGTCAGCTTTTTTACCGACGGAATTTCCAGATCGTAGTTTTCATTTTTCACCCTTTTTCCTTGCATTAAATGAAAAATCCTTCTACAGAATTGAAGTAGAGACCCGTAAAAAGTGTGCTAGAGAGCGGTTTTGGCGAAAATGAACAAGAAAATTGCAAAATTGCAGATTTTTTACCACCGCGTGACGTCACTCGAAGTAGGAACTCTATATAAGACTGCTAATATTGAGAAAAACGCTCTTTAGCGCATCTTTCGTCATATGTGTGAGTGTAAATGAATTCACAAAAATCAAATTTCACATTATATGCCAACAAAAAGTGTATATGAAAATTTTGCATACATGTGTGTGTGAAATGACGTCTTTGCAGCAAAAACAGAGCCGAAATTTAGTTGTTGGGTATTTTCATAGATGGTGATGCGATCGATCGAATTATAAAATCCCTATCCTCGGGGAATCATGGAAATCGCTCAATTTATGAACCGTTAGGGCTGCACGCAGCCAAGATCGTCACGGTGTTGGGTACACTGACTATCCAAATTGAAGATGTAGAGATTACCTCACTCAACTGGATATCACTTCGCTATGAAAATATGATATCGAGTATTAGAATTTGAATGCCATTGCATTCGCAAATCAACAAATATAATGTTTGAAAGGCGCTTTTTTATTTCTCGTTTTGATCATGAATGATGTTATAATCATTTTTAATTCAAATAATAATCACAGCATATAATTTTTTTCAATTTTCACATACAGTTGGTTGAAGAAAAACATTATTATGTGGAAGAATCGATGAATGAAAAGAATTATTAATTGATGTACTGAAAGTAATTAAATGTATAAATTCGAAACAAAAGTAGCATACGCCATAAAAAATTTATTATAATCACTATTATTCATTCGATAAATATTTTCTGGAAAAATAATAAATAATATAATGAACATCAGATCAAATTAGTTGAGGTGATATTGTTATCATTATAAATGGTAATGATTAGGATATCAACTGAAGTTATTTTCATACTTATAAACTTTATCCCAAATAAACGAAATTAAATTTTTGCGGGAATATTCAAATTTGGTCGAAGTATCGTCACGTGACCAAATTTGGCGCTGAAATGAGTGTCAAGCGACACTCATATATAAAATATCAATATATTATAATTACCAAACGATGATAATTTCTATTAGAATAAACGGAAATATGTTCGTCCATCAAATCTTACTCACAATCATACATGCATGCATACATACATTTATATGTACGGATATACATACCTACGTACAGACATACATATACACATTTTTTTTTTGCTTAGTATTGGAGAGCGTCTTATGACGATTTTCGAGTGCCCCTCCATAAAAAAAACAAAGAAAGAAACAAAGAAACAAAGAAACAAAGAACGAAAGAAAGAAAGAAAGAAAGGAAGAAAGAGAGAAAGGAAGAAAAAAAGAAAGAAGGAAAGATGTTTTTAAAAAATCAAAAACAACGATAATAATAATAATAGTAATAGTAATAGTAATAATAATAGTAATAGTAATAATAATAATAATTTTTTTTTGTTTATTTATTGTTTTTTTTTCTATTTTTTTTTTACAACATTTTATTTTCTTGCCCCTTGGAATCCCGGTGATGGTATATATCCTGGTGTAGGCATATATCCCGGTGTAGGCATGTATCCTGGTGCTGGCATATATCCTGGTGTTGGCATATATCCCGGTGTTGGCAAATATCCTGGTGTGGGCATGCATCCTGGTGTTGGCATGTAGCCTGGTGTACAATGCGGCAATTTGCGCCGCTCTGCATTCAACAGGCGACGCGTTTTTTTCTCCCTTTTTTCGACGGCCTTTAATGCACGTCGCAATTTGTATCGTTTTTTATCCTGCAAAATTGAAAAAAATTATTAGTACAATCTAAAAAAATAAAAAAATGAAATTAATAGATTTGAAATACTAAAACTTACTGTTGTTCCTGGATCATCAATCGACGTCCGACGGCTTTCTACATCTACATTTGAAACCTTCATGGCTGTAAAAAAAAAAAAAATAAAGAAATATGTTAAAATGAAATAATTAATCGATGTATAAAAAAAAAAAAGAATTAAATAAAAAAATTAATGTCTTCATTCCATTACCCTTTATAAGTAGCATATTTATATTAATAATTATTTTGTTTGTATTTTTTTATAATTTTTGTGAATGAATAATAAATTTATATGTTCAAATGAGAGTGGTAAACGAAAGAATTTTTTATTAAAAATTAAAAAAAAAATTAAATATCTCAGCATATGACTACCAATTCATATATTTATTTACATTGATATTTATTTTGAAAAAATTTTTATTCTAAAAAAAAGGGATATATAAATTTTGGTTTTCGGATATAATTATGAGTATTCATTTATAAATAAAATATTGAGAAAAATTTTATTTTCACATTTGTATAATAACATTTAACAATATAGTTTAAATAATTTTTATTGAAAAAATGAAATGCATATATGTTAATTTTCATTTTCTTCTGTCTTTTCAATATCAATGTCAAAGTATCGTGATAATCAAAACATTCTAAACGTCCTATTCCAAGTGGTGCAGGGATATATATTTATGAAACGAGAGGAATTTTGTGCGTTTCCACGTATTCACGCGTTAACAATTAATACATATATATATGTATAATTAATATAACGGTTGGGTAAATATATATCCGTCATGAAAGAAAAGAAATTCCTTATGTGTTTGGGAATGCGACAGGAAAATGTCACAATTTCAAACCTAACTGAAATCTCAGTGGCGCACTCGGTCGTTCGTGTTGGGAAACGCTCAACGACCAACCATTATTTCAAGTGCCCTTGCATTGTACGCATCACTGAATATTTTTGTCTAAATGAAAGCGCTTTTCTCTAATATTGCTCACTCAATTGAAGCTTCACTTCAATCAATTAAAATTGTTCAATTTGCCTTCTCATTCACAATCAAATTTTGCCTCCCCTAAGTGAAAATTCATTGCAATTATAATCATATTTCACCCGACTGCATGTGGCTTTACGACCCACGTGCAATCGCTACGCTAGTGTTAATTGCAAAAATAGTGTATATAATTTAGTGATAAATGAACATCTTTGCATTTAATCTTATACAAATCTCACAACAATTAATTTGTGCTAATCATTGTCTCCTCCACCAATTTCAACATCCTTTTCCGGCGATAAAATTCAAACGTTGCTATCCGCAACATTATATAATGAATAAAATATAAGGAGAAATCATTAATTCGTCTCATCCATTATGAAATATAACCTTTTCTAGTAATATTGAAAATACCTAAATTCATTAATTTGTCAGATCATTTATAGGTGTATGTGGGTAAAAATATGAGATCCATGAAAATGAGTTGGTAAAGCATGGTTTTACTGTCAACTTTTCAGTCTGTAAAAAAATTTGAATAAATAACATGGTGCGTTTCACACGCGGTAGAAGTGAAATCCTCAACAAATGTACAAAGCTTGGTAGGCAAGAGTGGGGAAGCTGCGAAGCACCGCACAAAGAGGAGACGAAGATAATAAGAAATACTATATATATCTGTATTCTATCTCATTCTCTCACAGGCTAAATCGTATAGATGTATGTTTGTATCTTTTTTTTTGTGTCGCTTTTTTGTTCCATTGAGTTTAGAATCACAACGTTGCTAGAGGAGTTTTCACTACAAAAAAAAAAGAGTTGACATCGACATTGGTTAATATCGTTCAGCTTCGTAACAATCGGAGAACGGAGTCGGAAATAGATTATTAGGTCTAGTCTATTGTACGAAGCTAGCCGAAGTGCGCTGCTTGCATGTGCATGGCGTGAGATTTATGTACGTCACCCCCTCCATTCTTGATTCTTGCTGCTAGCATCTACAATTTATCATCACTGACCTACAGCAACTTAAAATTTTATTTTGACATTGGTTCTAAGTATGAGTTTATATATACATATGGATGTAATACACTATTTTACTTGAACCTTTCATTAAATAATGAATATCTAAATTAAGTTTCAGTAATTGAACAACGTTAAGAAAATTTTTTTTCGTGTCTGAATAAGTATCATGCAATATATATTGTATTATTATCATATTTATTGAATTTATATATTAATTTATGCTGTTCAATTGAAATTATTGAATAATAGAAAGACAAAACAATTCATGAATCGAAAGACAAAATACGAATTTCTATATTCAATATATTTTATGAATTTTCATTCTTACCATTAGGCTTAATAAAAAATATTCATCACAAAAAATATTCATATGTGAACGAAGGAAGTTTCCTTTCATAATAATTATAACATTATATGTAATTATTGCATCTATTTCATATTTTCCACACCTAAAAAATATGAGTGCATACATTCTCCAATACGTTTCTGTTATCTTTTTGTGATTGTCAATTCAAATCCTACATGTAAGCATACAGTTGTTGATGCATCGATCGAAACAGATCTCTAAATACTACTATATACGAATTCTACTTACACATAGAGACATATGTATTCGCAGCAAAGCGAGCAAATGTATTAGAAAAAACAAAAGAAGCGAAAGCCTTTCTAGTACGTCATAACGTATTGACAAAGATCGTGTGTCGACATTTGTTAAAATCGACATATTAAAGTAAAATATTTTCAAATAGCGAGTTGATTAGATACAATTGTGTTTTTGTGTCATATATTCGCGCTTTGGAAAAATCATTTATTTATTCATATTGTGCATGTGTGAAATTTTCATTTGATAAAAATTTTATGTGAAAATTTATTCTGTGAACAATGGTGAAGCTGTCCAATAAACGTGTGTACCCGAGTGTGCGCTGAATATCCAGGAAACAATCAACTGCGAAAATGTAAATTTTATATATTTTCTTGAAATTACACATACGGAAAATTGTATTTTTTTTGTTCATGAACTTCCCGTTGGGAAGTTATTGTATTGCCCCCGAATATGAAAAATCGAGATATCAACGTGATATCTATCGGTATCAAATATATGACGGAATTCATTATTTTTAATAAACATTGATAATATCAATAATAATGATGAATTATTATTCGCTTTCCTAATATGTGTGATAATATTTACTCAAGCATTATTCATGAATATCGTGTTTATATTGATAATGATATATATTGTATTCTTTATAATCAATATATATATAATCAATATATGTAGAAATGCTTTTTTCCATATTGTTATATATGAATATATTGTACACATAAATGAATAACATATTTGCGAATAAATGGAAAAGTACGTTCTATTCTTGTCGACTTATCCACGCGTTACTATATCTTGTAACGCTCAACCTTTCCGTGAGTGTTCACTACCTGAGAGAGAGGGCGAGATTATAGGAAATTAAATGGGAAGAAGGGATGCCACCTTATTTTGCTGTTCAGAAGGAACAGCTTGTATGAAAAATGAGGAAACAGATTATTTCATTCGAACTCAATTATGAGTTCTTGATAGGTTATCAATTTAACCGAAGTGTGGGGTTGGAGAATCACCGGAGTAATTCCAACGAAAATAACGACTGGTCGTCCTACGTTCACGAATTAATAAATTGAACAATTATTCGATTATTCGAGTTGAAATGGCCGAACGAAGGGGTAATCGACGCGTCATCACTAAGATAAGCAAAACTGTGAGGGAATTGGAACCTCACGAGTTGGTGAGGGATCTTGATGAGCGTGGCCTGAACCTCAGCGGCGACATTGGTACCTTGCGAGATCGGTTGATAAGATACGAGACGCGCACCCAGTAGGCCCGGAAGCTGCCCATTGAGATCGATCGGTAGGCGATAGACGTCATAGGACCACACCCAGGAGAAGTGTAGACGAAACCACCCCCGAGAGGTCGCAACGTCGAGGCGAAGACTTCACCGTTAACATAACCGGGGCACCTGACACCCTTACCAATATGGGAACCTCAACCATTGTGGAAACACCAACCCATTTGGAAAATCATCCCCCTCTGGAAACCCATTCGCATCTGGAAAACCCTGGCCGTATGAAAATTTTGTCAGACCGGGTTTTCAGCGATGACACTCCTCGAGCGGTGCATTCGAGCACCCGGAGGAGTCAGGTGACTTTCGCAAACCAGCTCAACATGGAACCCTGCGAGAGAAGGTTGCGCGGAATATCTCTCCCCAACCGTGTCCATGAACCCCGGAGAAATCCTTGCCCCATTATGGAAGAGGGAAATCCCTCATATTTGGGACCTCCCAGGATCCCTGCACCATCCAACCCTTATGTTTGTCATTCTCCTCTGTCCCTACGGAAAAGGCTCGTCTCTCTTATATGGAGTCCCATCCCAACACTTCCTATTCAAACCGCTTTGCCCGTCTTTTGGCCAGACGGGCTCCAAACGTTCATGCATCCCCCATGGGTCATTCTAACGGGGGTTAGGATGGACCTTCTTTGTTGCATCAAACCATGATTCACCATAATGCGTATGGTAATGGATTCAGCTCACGGGACAATCCATTCGAAATAGATGCGGTAGACCGTAATAGCGAGCGAATCACGCGCATTAGGTTTAGGTTGCGACTAATGGATTTAAAATTCTCAGGACAGATCAGTGAAGATGCTGAGGAATTTCTGCGTAGTTCAACTGATGCTTCTCAGATCCTGGGAATATACGAGACAGAGATATTCAGGGTATTACCATTCATATTGAGCCCTCCCGCCTCAGATTGGTACCGGACTAAGAGGACTCAAATAAGGGATTATTCCGAATTTCTGTACCAATTTCGATTGAGGTTTTCATCAGGTAATTTGCAATCACGGTTATAGGAGGAGATCCGAGCTAGGACTCAGGGGCCAACCGAGAGAATTGCCCAGTATGTGACCAAGATGCAAGTCTTGTTTTTACACCTAGATGTCCAATAGCCCATCGCACAGCAATTGGAGATAATTCACAAGTATTTGTACCCTACGTACCTTGCTAACTTGAATCTGTGGCGGTGCCAACTGCCCAAACTGCAATTTTATCAGTTCCAAAGATGGCGATGACTTATCTGGGGAATTCTCATCTAGGAACATTAAGGCGTCCGCGCAAAGAAACTCTGGTCGCAAGAGATATATTTTAGATTTAAAATTAGACTACACTTGTAGCTTAACGTTTTATGTAATTCGAATCTTTTATTCCATCACTTTTTATATTCTGCTAATAATAGGAACTACCTCATCATTATTCCTGAATAATATATTGTCTAGAGTTGAGTATTTACCTAGTAATAATCCCAACGCTATAAACTATAATTGGTGACCCCTGCAAAACATTTTTTATGCAATTTAATAAAAAATAATAGAATACTTTTTCGCACCCTTGTGTTTACCAGTGTACCGGTGTTTACATTTCGACACAAAGGAATAAGTCACAACGTGCTACGACGCAATTTACATACGTAAACAAACAAGTGCGCATTGAATAAAAAAATTAAAAAAATACAATTTCACTGCAAAAAAATTATACGATTAAAGTGAAAGTGAATAAAAATTAATAAATTGTCTGATTTAAAAAAATTAATCCAACAACGAGGTATTGTTAAACGGCAATTTACATTAATGTTCAAGTTTTTCCAAGAAGAAGGGCGTTAATGTACCCAGGCTGAGGCAAAATTGGTATCTCTCGACCAACTGTATAAACAATTCACCACGATACAAGACTCGATTGATGCTCAACGCCTTGAAAATGATCAAGATGATCTCGGTAAAGCCACCTTGGAAGATGATGAACACAAAACATTAATTGATGATAAATACAATCAAATCAGCACTACAATGAAACAAATTTTAGAAAAAGAGAAGCTGGATGATGATGAACGTTTTACTCAACTTCAAGAAGAAATATCAAGACTACGTTTGGTCAACGAGCAACAAGGTTGGACATCTAATTCAAGATCACAACGCACAGTTCTTCCCAAGTTTGATAAACTGCAACCCCAACTCTGGTGGACACAAGTTGAAATGGCACTACGACTTGGTGGCATTACAAACGATGAAGATAAATTTTCACAAGTTTTAGTAAATCTTGAAAGTGATGTATTGATGTTAGTTGGTGATTTAGCTAACAATCCACCAACGATGGACAAATTCAACACACTCAAAGATCGTATTTTACAAAGCTTTGCTCAAACAACAGAAGCACGACTCAGACGTATGTTCGAGGAGATGAATCTGTTGGTAGAAAGCCAACTGAAATACTTGCACACATTAAAAATTTAGCATCTGGTGAGTGCAATGCAACAGTACTAAGAACAATATTTTTAGAAAAGCTTCCAGAGCAAATGCGTGTGTTGTTAGCCATGTGTGAGCATGAAGATCTGGATAAAGTAGCTGAGATGATAGACAAAATATATGAAATGTCGAATACCTCTACATGTGCCAATGCCAGTTCTCAAGAACAAGCATCTGTTCAAGCTATTGCCAATCATGAATCGCCAATAGCAGAGGTTTTTAAATTGATCAAGACTCTTTCTAATAAAGTTGATAGATTACAGAAAGAATACAGATCCAGATCCAGATCCAGATCCAAATCACGTGGACGCTCAAATAGTCCAAGTAATAATCTGTGCTTTTATCACAGAAGATTTGGTGACAATGCAAGAAAATGTTTGGACACATATTCTCAAAATTCTGCATGGCAAATGAAATCGGAAAACTAATGGAGCTGTCGTCATTAAAAACAAATGACGACAGCAACCAAATCAGTAACAGTAACAACAACAACTGCAGCAACGAAAGCACGAATATTAACAGCATCAGTAACATTAAAGAAACTCGTCTCCATATCATGGATAAAAGAACACACATTCGTTTCCTTATTGATTCTGGATCAGTGGTCTCAGTTATTCCACGTTCTACAATCAAGTGCAAAAACATTGCTGGTGACTTCACACTATTTGCTGCAAATCAAACTGTTATCCAAACATATGGTGATCACATAATTAATGTGGACTTTGGACCACGTCGACCATACAAGTGGTCATTCACCGTTGCTGACATCAAAACACCTATCATTGGTGCAGATTTTTTAACTCATTATAATTTACTCATTGATTTAGAAAAGCAAAAGCTCATTGATGCTGAAACACAGTTCTCAGCACATGGTGTAACTAAAAAAACAACAGAATTTGGTATCACTACTATCAGTTCTTCTAACAACACAATTGTCGATATCAATAATCTTCTTAAAGAATATATTGATATCACAATCTCACCTGTGAAACGAGAACCACCTGTCAACTCGTCAGTAGCTCATCACATAGAAACTACTGGTCAGCCAGTGTCAGATCGTCCCCGTCGTATTTCTGGTGAAAAATTGGCTGCAGCAATAGCTGAATTCAAAATACTTGTTGAACAAGGTATTTGTCGTCCATCCAGAAGCTCTTATTCGAGTCCGATTCACATGGTCATTAAGAAATCTGGTGGATGACGTCCTTGAGGAGATTATCGCAGACTGAATGCACAAACAGTACCTGACCGATATCCAATTCCACATATACATGGCTTTGCAGAGCATCTAAACAATAAAAAAGTCTTTACAACAATTGATTCAGTTCGTGCATATCACCAAATTCCAATGGCCGAAGAGGATATTCAAAAAACTGCTGTCAGCACACCAATAGGTCTACTTGAATATGTATACATGCCGTTTGGACTTCGTAATGCAAGTCAAACATTTCAACGTCACATGAGATCTATTCTTAGAGATCTTGACTTTGCTCACTGTTACATTGATGACCTCTTAATTGCATCAGAAACACCAGAGCAACATCTAGAACATCTCCGAATAGTTTTCTCACGTTTGAGACAGTTAAACTTAACTATTAACGTCAACAAGTGTCAATTCGCTCAAACAGAAGTACTATTCTTGGGATATAAAGTAAATGAAAATGGCTGTCAACCTCCAGAAGATCGGGTGTCAGCTATCAATGAATACAAATTACCAGAGACCATTTGTGAACTTCGCAAATTCTTGGGACTGATAAATTATCATCGTCGTTGTATTCCACATGCTGCACAACTTCAAACACCTCTCAATGACTTTTTAACAAACTCCAAGAAAGATGACAAAAGAAAAGTACCTTGGACAGAAAAAACAATAAAAGCATTTCACGATTGCAAGAAAAGTTTATCAGAAGCAACAATATTAACTCACCCTAGTATGAATGCACCACTTGCTTTAATAACTGATACATCTGACGTAGCTATTGGAGCAACACTTGAACAACAAAAGAATAGCGTTTGGGAACCACTCGGATTTTTCTCTCGAAAATTGTCTAAAACTGAGAAAAATTACAGTGTGTATGACCGAGAATTATCGGCAATCTATGAAGCTATCGAGCACTTCAGGCATATACTGGAATCTTGACAATTCATAGTTAGAACAGATCACAAAGCACTAATTCATGCTTTTAAACGAAAGCCTGAAAAAGCATCACCAAGACAATTGAGACATCTTGACTACATTGCTCAATTTACAACTGAAATTATGCATGTAGCTGGTGATGAAAATATAGTTGCAGATGCATTATCTCGTCTCAATGAGATATCCATGCCTACAACTTGCAATCTTAAAAAAATACAAACAGCTCAAGAAGAAGACACTGAACTTGAAAATATCCTCGAAGGAAATAACTCTTTAAAACTGCAATTGGTTCGATATGAACCAAACATTGCAATTTATTGTGATATTTCAACAGACTATATCCGACCTTATGTACCAGAGAAATTACGAAAACAAATTTTCAACTCAATACATGGTCTTTCACATCCAAGTGGTCGAGCAACTCTTCAACAAACTCGTAATAAATATGTTTGGCCTGGCATAAGAAAAGACATCACTAATTGGTCTCGTCTTTGTTTACCTTGTCAGAAATCCAAAATAATACGACATAATAAATTAAAACCGAACAAAATAGCTATGCCAGATGGTCGTTTTGACCATGTATATATCAACATTGTTAACATGCCACTAGTAAATGGTTATCGTTATTGTCTCACTATGATTGATAGATTTGCACGTTGGCCAAAGGCAGTACCAATGAAAGATATGACAGCTGATACAGTCGCAACATTACTCTGGACACATTGGATTTCCAGATTTGGTTGTCCAAAAATAATTACCACTGACCAAGGCTCACAATTCGAATCAAGTTTATTCACTGCACTTGGTAATTTAGTGGGTGCCAAAAGAGCCAGAACAACAGCATATCATCCACAAGCAAATGGTATGATAAAACGTTGGCATCGATCACTCAAAGCAGCATTGATGTGTCATCCAGATGATCCATGGACTGAATTATTACCAACAATATTATTGGGTCTAAGAACCTGCTTCAAAGAAGATTCAAAAGCATCAGCTGCAGAAATGTTATATGGTACATCATTACGTTTACCTGATGAATACTTTACCAATGAAGACATGCCAGCAGATCCACAAATATTTATTGAAAAATATAGACAACAAATGCGCAAGTTACGTCCAGTTCCAGCAGCACATCATATAAAAAGCAGTATGTTTGTGCTCAAGGACTTATACACTTGCTCACATGTATTAATACGAACTGATGCAGTTCGTCAACCTCTTGAACTTCCTTACACTGGACCATATGAAGTCCTAGAAAGGATGACTGATAGATTATTTCAATTGAAAATTAATGACAAAATAGTCAATATTCCTGTTGACAGATTGAAGCCTGTGTTTTTAGACAAAGAAGATAATCCAAAGCAGCTTCCACAAAACCAGCTGAATCTAAATCAACAACAACACTTGGGGATGACACCTAGACCTGTCAAAAGGTATATAAATGAAAAAAAAGTAACATTTGCTCCGATAATTCGTGACAAATTCACTGGAAGGGGAGTGGATGTGGCGGTGCCAACTGCCCAAACTGCAATTTTACCAGTTCCAAAGATGGCGACGACTAATCTAGGGAATTCTCATCTAGGAACATTAAGGCGTCCGCGCAAAGAAACTCTGGTCGCAAGAGATATATTTTAGATATAAAATTAGACTACGCTTGTAGCTTAACGTTTTATGTAATTCGAATCTTTTATTCCATTACTTTTTATGATCTGCTAATAAAAGGAACTATCTCATTATTATTCCTAAATAATTTATAGTCTAGAGTTGAGTATTTAGCTAGTAATAATCCCAACCCTATAAACTATAGATCTGAATAGAATCAGATCATATTCCGATTTTCTACATGAGGGGCATGTCATGGAGACGAAGATGCGGGCCATTGCGAATTATACGCCGCCACCTCCACCGGAGGAATCCCTCATTTCCCGAGCCGCAAGGACGCGAGAAAATGCTAAGGGAGCAAATCGGCCTAGTGCGAGAGCACGAGTCGAGCGCGTCATGATGGCCATAGATGATGAAGATAACGTAGACAACATGACTTTAGAGGCCAAGCCCAAGAGATAGTTGAGTCGAGCGACGTCGGCACAGACCGATAGGCCGCAAACAACCCGGAAGTAGCCGAAGGATAGCACGTGCTATGATTGTGGTAAGGTCGGTCACGTTAGCAAGGATTGTCAAGCTCCGCGGAAGAGCTATAACAACAAGAATCAATCGGGTACGAAAAACTAGGTAAGAGGTCAGTTGTAGCTCAAACTGTCCCCAAATAAGTCGGTACTGGATGCGATCCAGAAATTATATTATTAAAGAGCTTAGGTAAAATCAATTCCGTCGTTCGCAAGGGACCCCCCATGGTAGAAACCCTTCTTTATAATAATAAAACCACTCTTATGGAAACCTCTTCCCTTATGGAACAAATTTATATGGATCGCCTTAATAATATGGAACGGGCCACTGTGATTCAGTGGGCCCATGAGGAAAAACCAATATCGACCCTCACCATATAGATACCCAAACCTCTTCCCATATAAAACCTATGAACCCTCTGCAAACCCTTTCCCCTATGGAAACCCAAACTCTCATCTCCATGGAACCCTCTGTCCATCTGGAATCCACATCCCATATGGGAACTCAAATCCTTACCCCTATGGAACCTCTTCCCCATTCGGAACCCAAATCCAATACGGAGACCCAAAACCTCTCTTTGATTGAACCCGTACCCCTTCTGGAATCCAAATCACATATGGAGACCCAAACCCTACCCCATATGAAACCCCAATCTCACCTCCGAAAACCCCTCATGAAATATCCCGTTGCTGCACCACGTAAATTCCATAAGGAATCCCAACTTTGCCCACTCAAACCTCATGTTGACATTCAACCCTGTCCAATAAGACCTCTTATGAAAGTTTCCATTCCTTTCAATTCACTTGCGAACCATCTCTTCTGAAACGAAATAGGCGAAAAAATTCACCCTCAGAAAACAGGGGGGGAAGTGGACCCCAACTTAGACCGGGTAGGAATTATCGAAGCAAGCCCCGAGGCCAAGTGGAAGAAACTGAGCTTGCAATAGCTGTTGACTACGATAAGGCTAATAAAATGATAACAGAGGATGATTATCTTGAATTGGCGGAACGTCACCCTATCGAGTTTTGTTAGGGTTGCTATGTGCGGTCAAGAATTCCAGGCGCTTGTGGACTCAGGAGCAACTAGAACACTCGTGAGCCCTGCGTAGTCAGAAATCACGAATGATTACATCATTGACACTGGAGGTGTCATTGCTAGTGGAGACCTGCTTAAGTTGCAAGGCAGCTTAGTGGTGGGATTCTCCCAAGGTTAAGACCAATGCATGTTACCGACTGATGAATTGGCATATGACATGGTCCTGGAAATGGTTTTCATGTCGGAAATGGGCGTAATTGTGGACGCCGGCAATCGGGCATGGAGATGCGGGAAAGGACCCACCCTACCGTTTGCAGTGATGAGTTGGAGAATCGCCAAGTGCCTCTAGTTGAGGCCGAGCCTATCTCCGTGAGTCTCGAAGCCAAATTACGGCCGACATTCATCGGGCCGTTCACTATATAAGCGAGTAGTCTCCTCTGTGGTGTATAGGCATGAGAATTTTTCGGGGAAATTGCATGTGAGCGAATCACGCCCATATATTACTTATTTCAAGTTGGTTACAGTATCCCATCATGAAACGAGGAGGTCACCATCAGGGTCTGGGGCGAGACTAAGCATCAAGGTCCCATCACCGAACGGGAGAGGCCCCAGAGCCCGCACAGGAGGGCGTGAAGGACCGCTTCACGATGGCCCTGGAAGAGGTAGACCAACGGCGGCGGGATAGAGTGGAGAAGAAAAGTGTTGCTCAGAGGAAAAAGAAGAGTGAGAGGTTGGTCGAGACCTCCAAGAAGAGGACAGAGGCCTTTGCCTCTCTGGGTTAACCCCCCCCCCCCCAAAGGACGTGCAGTCCCTTCCCCCACCGAACCCCGACGTCACTTACGCCGGCGTGACCAAGCGGATCAAGGTACCTCTGTCACTCACTCCAGAAGGTCCAAAAAGCCCTTTCTCTCCCGACAGTTGCTGGGAACTCCCCCAGCAACCCTCCCTCCTCAAAATCCCCGAAGTGCCGGGGTTTTTGGCACTGCCGTGAAACCTCTCTCGACACCCGAGACCTTAAAAAGGCCCCCACCTCCCTTCTCAATGTCCAAAGCCTCCCGAGTCCTCCTTATCCGGTCCCCAGTGGCGGAAAAATCCGTCCCGGAGGTCATAGCTATCTCGGACACCTCTCACCAAATAGAGCCGATTCCCGAGCCTGCCACTCTTCCGATGGCAAGCCCATTGCTAACCGACCCTACACCCGCTCCCAAGTCCGTAGCATTCCCAGCGTCGGACATTCTCATCACCCTCTCCCCTACCCCCCCGAGACCAACAATGCCCCAACCCTCGTTGCCGAGTAGTCGACGACGATCCCATGCACAATCCCAACCGTCCCCAAACGCATTCCCAGACGTGTTCCCATAACCCCCGTGCCCTCCTCCCCAAAATTCTCGTCCCTGTTGCCGTTCCTCCGGCCTGAAGCCCAAAAAAGCCCTGAATCTCGCACCCGTGCCACCAAGATGCGTATGGAGACTGAAGTCTTCATATATCATCCCAAAACGTAATCTCCTCCCTCTTAATTACGTTTTGGCTCCCAAAGCCCCCTTCTCTTCTCCTCCTCCCCCTTCGTCATCTGTCTTGTCGGTTGACTTCCCGGCCTCAGTGCGGGGATAGATCGTTTGGCCGGGTCGATGATGGAGAATGAGAAAAACACTTCCCACAACACCCATCATTCTTCATCCCTTCAAGTCGTGGCTTCCCACTCCCCAAAAGCACTACTTGAAAAAACACTATCCTCCCGTTCCCTGGTGCAGAAAGGCCTCAACCTCTTCTCGCCGTCCCCGTTCCTTCTCCTCAACAGGTCATCCCCTCCCTGATGAGCTTGAAACTTCCTCCCGCTTCCACCCTGGTCATACCCCGGAAAGCTTCCACAAATATTCATGTAGCCAACATGTGCCTGCAGAGCATCGGTGCCTGTTGGAGATGTGGCTAGCAGGGCCGTGCTCACAGGACATCGAGTCGAAGGAATGGCTGTACTGCTATTTGTGCGGGTTTCACGGGGCCAGCGTGGACCGTTGTCTCCAGTGTAGACAGAATAATAACCCTGAGTAGTAGAGGTGACCCCTAGCACGTCTCTCTCCCCATTTGGATTGATGTCCCGTATAGAACTTTCCTTTGTTACCCTTATGGGATCTTTACCTCTTTTCTAATTCCCCTTGTGGAATACTCACCCTTATGACCCTTCCTATGGTATCTCCACTCTCGTCCTTGATACTCTCGTAGCTGGACAACACTCTTACCTGGGCAACTTTCGTATACATCAGAAATTGCGGACGCTGCAAAGGGCGTGAAGACTGATAGGATGAATGATACTAAAGAGAACGCCAAAGAGCAGTTGGCTGTGTTCAGATAGTGTTAATATAATGAGCAGACCAGCCCTTCGCAGTGTGACGGCACGATGATTAGGAGGAAGCCAGGAGGCATCATCATAATCAGGATTCCACGATCGCACACATCACCCTATGGAAGCACAAAATGATTCAGGACCTGCCAAGAGGATTGGAATAGCCTTGGCACGCATTTTGAGAATTTCACTGACTAGGTACGGTGATAATGCTCGATGGGACTTATGAGTTGGTGGACCCTTTAGTCCAATCTTAGTGGGGGTTTGTTGTGATGCATCATCACAGATGTTGTGCATATGCGTGAGCGCTTTACGATGCAGAAACGAACCTGTGTGTCAACCGAAACCCGAGCGTTGATGGGATTTTCCATACATTGAGTGGATGCCGGGGTGGGGGGATTGCCGGCACGTGTCGCCGGTCGATGTAAACATCGATAGAGCGTGTCGTTATTTTCCCCGGAAAATGTAAAGGTTTTTTTTTGTCTATTGGACCCCTTTAAAGGGAGTAATCGGGCATTTGTCAAGACAAAGAACATCTTGGGCCAATCACTCAAGGTTAATGTCGCATGATGGACCAAATGGGAGGAAAAGCCGTTGCAGAAATGCATCCGTAAGTACGGCCCCTTGCCCTTTGTGCGACACTTCTCATGGAAAATTATTGCGACACTTCTCATAGGAAAATTGTCGAAATATTTCTTACCAGAAAAACACCACTTCATATACGAAAAGTACCTCGAAGACGCACCACCGCTTTTTTACGCATCAATTTTTAGACGACTCGTTCGTACCAGTTTCGTATAGGAAAATTAAATTGCTGAGAGGGTTGCGTTCATTCAATCCAAATGACTGAATAGGACATCAGTTTCACACATAATTTTGTATCGAATTGAAATGCACGTGATGCGTAATTGGGCTACTTGTAGTTAGAAGCTGGTTGAGTGCGTAACACGACCCTCAAAAAGGGATTTCTTGCACACTCGACAAGGCTGTGTGCGTGTATACATGAGTAGCGTGAGCCCATGCATGGCGAAGTGTGCAAATAAATATACAGCAATCATATGCATATGCAAACTGTCAAGCAGTTGCTGCCGATTAGGAATAAGTTTTTTTTGAACTTTATTTCTACACAATTCATCATATATTAATGACAATAATGAAAAATACAAAATATATAATTATATTTATAAATATGAATTTATAATTATAAATATAAATATGAAACTTATAAAGAATAATTGGATGAATACATTTACATGTCATACGAAAAGCGCACGAATGATGAAATTTTTATATATAATATATAATTGGGGAATCATATGAATGAATAAACGTGAAAAAGAAAATTTTTTTGTTCATATAATAATGATTCACGTGTACACAGAATATATTTTATTGATATTTATCTTATTGATACATTTTTTTTTTTATTATATCTTTTATATTTTCGTGTCGAATAATGTTGAAAGATCACATGAAGTTACATTTTTTTCATTTCAGGATGTTCGTATGGATTTATTTTTTTGTTCATATATTGTGATGATGCATTCTGAGACGTCTCCGGAGGCACAGGTAATGCCATCTATGACAACTGAAAATGGAGGCGAATATCGATAAATTTATCGATGCGCCAATTGATCAATTAATGTATGAAGGAGACCGCGGGAGGCATGGTCGTCTACCGCGTGGTGCCGGCGGTCACAACGTGGCTAGCCCGGCCATTACGCTTCACTAGCCCACGGAGATTCGCAGAGTGAAGACGTGTGTATAAGACGAGCAGTAATGTAAGACAAAGCGGAGTGAAAAGAGCATTGAAAAACTGAAATTGAAGCACTTGAAACTATTTGTGGTGTTTGTTAAAGTGAGATTGAACAGGTTAAAGTGAAATTGAGCTATTGTAGTAAGTGAAACATTATAAAACTGTTAAAATAGGTGAATACAAGGTGCACAAATTACACGGCGAGACGTGCAGAGACAACACCGTTCTTCATTCACGATCACCATTCACAACGAACGAGAACTATTGTAATTATTCTCCGATCTTTTACCGTTTTAATTGTTGATATGAAAATAATAATAGGTTGGCTGTAAAATTGATATATTAGTGCGAGGCCACGTAATACGTAACACGCACCAAAAGAACGTGCATGAGATGGCGGCCTAGCGTGACGTCACCAGTGTGCGAGAAAGTGGGCAACAGTAGGGCTAACTGCCTTTCATGCCCACATAATTCGCCCGGGCAGATTCAAATAGTGAATATAATAGGGTGAACATTATCGAAGAAAACTGAGATAGTAATATTATTAGATGAATAAACGATCATGAATGAATGAATGATTACAATAAATAAATAAATAAATAAATAACCGAAAATACTATTGAAATAAATATTGAAATATATATTATTATTGGAGGGTTTTCCTATTGTTTCTTCCTCTCTTTCCGTTTATAAATAAAAACAGGTGGCATCCCAAGGAGCAGTTCCAACACCTCCTCCGGAACGATTGAGAGAGACAACAAGTAAGTGCAAATTCATATTTTCGAATAAATTACAGCACCTGGAGACCGGGGGAACGTGACAATATTCACACTTCTCGCAAAAATTAAAGGAACAGAGAAATTTTCAATAGGCTGTATGCCAGTGAAGAAAGGTCGTACAGGAAATAAAAAAACATTGCTTGTGAAGATTGAAGACTCTATTTTCCGAATTTTTTGGTTGAAAATTCTTTGGAGCACCGGTAGCCATGCAATTCTTGGATAAAGAACAAAGAAAATTTTTTCCAAATTTCCCAAATTTTATTTTTCTCTCTACGGGCATGGTATTTTTTTCTTTCTAGACCAATACATAGTTCGCATAGCTTGTTCATTCAGCTTTAATTTGTTTTTGGCGGGAGTGAAATACGACCATTTGTCTTCGAGATATCGAATTTTGAATGCAAAATGATCCTTTTTCACTCAACTACCGATATCGCTGAAACTACAGGTCTCCTAGCAAGCGCACAAGGGGTTTCCTTTTCTGCAGAAGATTTCCCACAAAAATCTATCATGGTTGATTGAAAAAAAAATGTTTTTCCACCTGTAACGTCAACGTGAAAAAAGAGCAAAAAAATGCCATTTTTCCTTTTTTTTGTTAATGCACTGTATTTTCAACAATATTGGGGAAAATGCTTAGTTTAGGTGAAAATTTCACAGTCTTATGTACCACAAAGACCCTTAATAATTGGTAGATCAATCAGTTCAGCGGTTTTCCTGGACCGATTAATTGAAATTTAGAAAAAATCAAGGAAACAAGATTTTTGTCCCTTGAACTTGATCAAATCTTTTAAAAAATCAATAATTTCATTTCTCTTGGAACTTTCACTCAATTTTACGTTTTTCGAAGATTGATGAACAGACACAAATCCAAGAAAAATTTTTGAATAAATCTCGAAAATTTCAAGAAAAATTTTGAAAAAATTTGAAGGAAAAAATTATTTTCGTTTCCAAGAAAATGAAGTTTCTGATAAAATTTTCATTGATGACTGATTCACGCTCCTTTCGTGCTTAAGCACGTGTGTTAATGATTCTTCGGAAAAAAATGATACCCTGTGGTTCGTCAGCTCCACAATATATAACGACTCCAAACTCATTTTCTCAAGTGTGTAATGTGTGTGTGTATGTGTGCGTGTGCGTGTGTGTATCGTGTTCAGTATCGAGTGTTCCCGCCTCTACTCCTAATCACAGCTAGCAATCTTTGTTGCATATTCGGAATGGAATTTCGAATCATCCGTCGGGGGATCTGACGCCAAACTCTTATCAAAGCATTCTATAATGCTGCTAAATTATTCAGATTCGGATAATTTCGACGCGATCGGCAGCCCAGTATGTCCCAGACGTGCTCTATGGGATCCAGATCAGAACTCATTGCAGGATGCCTCAACAATCTAATTTTGTTTCTCTGAAAGAATTGACGAGTGATATTCGCTGTATGAGGCCTTGCATTATCCTGCATCAAAATAGATTTTCTCTTGTTTCTTGCTAAAGGTAACACCCGAGATCGCAAAATTTGGTCGATATAACGCCTAGAATTGAGAGTGTTTCGGACAATCACTAAAGGAGTTCGAGAATCCCGTGAAATTGCAGCCCAAATCATCACCGATCTTCCACCCTGAGCAGCTATGGGACGAATGAAGTGTTCATAACGTTGACCTGTACGACACTAAGCTCGAGGTCTTCGGTCGTTACCATACAGGCAGAACCGAGATTCGTCAGAGAAAAAAACGTTGTTCCATTTTCTCATTGGCCAGTTCACATGGTCGCGAGCGTACTGCAGATGAGCTCTACGATGTGCAACGGTCAATATCGGTCCACGGGCGGCAGTTCTAGCTCGAAGTCCAGATTCGCGAAGATAATTTCTAACCGTCGATCGAGAAATGTTTCGCAGTCGTCGTCGTTGTCGTTGTTGTTGACGGGTTGGGAAGTTTCGGGCGATGACATTTGCTGAGGCAAAAGGGTCTTGTATAGCCTGTCGAATGATTGCCCGGTCATTTTGACGAGTCGTTACTCGATGGCGGCCTTGTCCAGCACGTCTTTCATAGGCATTCGTTTCCAAGAATCAGTTGTATGCACGAGACACAACCGAAGCACTTACACAGAGTTGTTCACCAACCTGCCGATAACTGTACCCCTCCTGAACAAGAGTCACTAGCCGAGCCACTTCTGAGGCAGATAAATGTCGCTTGGGAGGCATTATGACATGAATCGAATTTTGAGAGTAATTTCTTCTTTGAAATAACGAAAAAAGGGTAGTTTTGAAAGAAACTGTTGGTTGGTTTTTTTTTTAACAAGAAAGTCGTAACACGAAATGGCTCTGCAGAAAACGTGAAAAATTTATCGCTCAGAATTTCGCACAACGAGTACCGTGGGCACCTTAGGGGTATCAACTTCAATTTTATTCAATACATTTTTTTCGAGGAAACTGAAGGTTTGAATGTGTCCATAGCTCCAGCGAGGTGAGTCAGAAATGGCCTCTTAGTTTTTTTTTTATTTTTTTTTCATTTTCCAAAAAAAAATTTTTCTGGAAATTTTCGAAAAAAATTTTTTACATTTTTTTTCCTTAATCAATCTTCGGAAAGCTCAAAACTGAGTAAAAAGTCGAAAAAAATTGAATCATTGATTTTTGAAAAGATTTGGTTAAGTTTAAGGAACGAAAATCTTGTTCCCTCAATTTTTCCAAAATTTCAATCAATCGGTCCAGGGAAACCGCAGAACTGATTGATCTACCGATCATGGGGGGTCTTTGGAGTACATTAGACTGTAAAATTTTCTCCTAACATAAGCGTTTTCCCCAATATTGTCGAAGATACAGTCCATTAACCTAAAAAAAGGAAAATGGCATTTCTTTGCGCTTTTTTCACGTTAACGTTACAGGTGGAAAAACATTCTTCTTCCAATGAACCATGACGGATTTTTGTAGGAAATTTTCTGCAGAAAACGTAACCCTTTGTGCGCTTTCCAGGAGACCTGTGTTTTTGGAGATATCGGCAGTTGAGTGAGAAAGAGTCCTTTTGCATTCGAAATCCGATATCTCGAAGACAAATGGTCGTATTCCACTCCCGCCAAAAACAAATTGAAGCTGAATGAACAGGCTATGCGAACTATGTATTGGTCTAGTTAAAAAAGGAATTTCCATGCTCGTAGAGAGGAAAAAAAATGGAAAAAATTTGGAAAATTTTTCCTTCGTTCTTTATCCAAGAATTGCATGGCTACCGGTGCTCCAAAAAATTTCCAACCAAAAAATTCGAAAAATAGAGTCTTCAATCTTCACAAGCAATATTTTTTTATTCCCTGTGCGGCCTTTTTTCACTGGAATACAGCCTATTGAAAATTGCCGAAAAATTTCGAAAATTTTTCTGTTCCTTTAATTTTTGCGAGAAGTGTATATTAAAACGACATATTACATATCGATTGAGCATTCCCCCACATGGAATTATATAAAATGAAAGAACATCGATTACCAGATGATATTCACGCAGTCTTTTGTTAAAACATTAACGTATAAGTGAAAATTTATCATAAGTTTTATTTCTATTTTTTCGTATTGGAAAATTCAAAATCATGTAGATTCAATGATAATTGTACAGTAGCATTTTGTACCAGTGGCAATTTGCTCGTGTGCTGACTATTTTAATGAAAGAAGAGAATCCAGAGGCAATACTTCTGTGAGCTGGATCTTTCAAATGACAAAAAAATCCAGAGGCAATGAATATGTGTGCTGGATAACCAATATTTATCAACTTTCAATCTTAAAAGTGTACTAATAAATATTATATGAAATAATATAAACGAAAGACTACGATTATGTTCCGGAAAATTGACGTTTCTGAACCGCATAGAAAAAATAGTTTATTATTTGTTAAAAATTACATTTCAACTTTTTTTTTTTGCTGAAATCAATTTTTTCCTCATTCTAGGCGACAATCGAGGGGCGTAAGAGCGGAAGAAATAGCAAATCAAAATTTGCCACGGATATCAGCAATAAATCTATTGATTGCCTTCACGACACAATGGATTTTGGAGCTGAAACTCCAATAAGGCACTTTAACGCACCATCTACAAAAAAGGTACATCTTATGATAATTTTAAAAAATGCGAAGACAACGATAATTAAGTCATGGAAAATAGTCCATTGGATCTGTATAGGGTTCAAAAATGCAAGCTTGAAACACGTTGCATTATACACGGAGAAAATTTTCTAGTAAAAATCACATAAAACATTTAGGTACTGAACGGACAACTCAAAATTCTAAGGTATAATACATTATTGCGTGGAAATTTTTGAAAGAAATCCAAAAGAAATTAAAATTCAATGTAAGAAATTTTACTATATTGTAGAATAAAATTTCTAACATAACAAAGAATGCACGATTTTCATGTAGTATTTCATCACCAAAAGGGAAAATTTATGATGTGCTTTTCAAAAACTGTGAAGCATCTGGGTACATTTTACTATACTGCAAGGGACTTATTACACTTGATTGGGGGCACTGTGGACAAAATATGTTTAATTCCAACAAATTTGACAGGACTGCATTGTAAAATCTCCAATGCAATTGAACTAGTAATCGGTTTTCTTCGATAACTTTCGGTTGATGTCGTGACAACAAAAAAATTTGTGTGTCAACATCAAATACTATTCGGAATTTCATAAATGTAAATACATTTAATTCTTAATTCTTTTATGCTTTATTCGGAAGCATAAAAAATATAAGCTCATTCCTGTTTATTCGTCATTCTTGATGATTTTTCTTTCATTCGCATTTCATGTCTCAATTGTTCAAATTTGGTCATAGGTTATCTTGACGTTTCTGTTTTTCTTGTGGAAATCATGGACGATTTGTCGACGTTAATGCATGAAGCTTTTTTTGTTTATTTATAGTTACTTTATCATTCCATTAGATTATAGGAACAAAAAAAAACATATCAAAATTGATTTCAATGCATAATTAAAAATCTTTTTTCATTATATAGGACGGAGAAGGCTTCGCCATCGACCAACAAAGTAACGTTAGTAAATTGAATGTGGAATTCAAATTTATATATTTCATTAATTCAATGATGAATCGCCCAAATAGTTATTAATGAATATTGCACATTATTTCAGACAATTTATGTGACTTCAAATAATAGTGCTAATGGGAAGCTTATTTCGAAATATTATTCAGAATAAAAAATTCTTATCAAAAAATTAAAAATTTAACCGATAAAGCATTGGCACTTTCACTGCCAACATTATTATCACGTAAGTACTGGCATTGGATCCATAAATAATATGCTTTTTTTATTTTGTTTCATAATAATTGTTTTCAATTTCAATACAGATAATAAAGATGCTATAGTTTTATATCTATTGCCGTATATAATAGGAGTAGGAACTTCGCGAAAGAGGAATATCGAAAATATGCCACGGGGGAAAATATTAACAATACAGGAGAGACGAAATTTCATCTCATTGCATACTGAGGTATATATTCGCATGTATATATGTATAAAAAAAATCTAAAGATTATTTTGTTCCTTTTTTGGTAGATAATTTTCATTTACATAATATTTTAATATAGTTATCAATAATTGCAGTAACCTAAACATCTTCGTGCAGCACACAGTAAGCACGAGGGAAGAGCCGCAGGAATAACATTTCAGCCAATATTATATGTCATTGGACCTCTAGCAGATATTATTGAAGCTGGGTTTATCATGAATAATACAAGTTTATCAAGTGAAATCAGTCTCAGACGCCACGAACTTGTGTTTTCAAAGTTTTTTTGCACTGGATTGCGCCTATCCTGAACGCGCATATTATATTTTGAAATAACACCACTATCAATGATTATGTAATGGTACCATAAGCAGATGGTCCATTATTTTATAAAATACATGTTGGAATTATTTATAATGAGGAAATTCATGCCGTTATAAAATTATATGGTGCATTTGATGATAATTTTTAAACGCGTATGAAATAGTTAATAATACTTGTTTTGGATGGAAAATTTTGAAATTACATGATTTATATTGTAGTAATATAACCCACAAAATCTGTATCAAAAATATCGGAGAATAATTTGTGAAAAACTGGTTTTGATATATTCAAGTTATAAGTTATAAGTTTAAGATATTTATGTTATAATATATATTCAATCATAATGAATATGAAATTTTCCTTTGAGTCATTAAACAAAGAAATTAATTCATTTATTTTGAATATTTATTGTTTTTAATTCTCTTTTACAGATTCATATATTGTATATTTTTTCAAATAATCAATTTGAAAAAACCTCAAAATAAAAATAAATATTTTGTTGGAAATATTTCAAAATCATGCTTTGATTTACTGATACGCTTTCTAGGAAATTCCACTACAGCGGTATAGTAAAAATTATAATGCGCTTTGTAAAATTGATACTGTATAAGTTTTACAATACTGCATGGTAAACATTGTCGTGCAACTATGAAAAATACCTACATTATCAGTAATTTTTGATATACTGCAATAATAATTGCCAGTTACAAAAAGTATAATAATTTTTCCCTGAATTTTTGTGGTAAAAAATACTTAAAATCTTTCTCCGTGTAGATATTTCTGTCTCATTTAGTGAAATACACCGGACGTTTGATGGTCATGCACGAGGAATAGATTGCTTATTTAAAGATTGGATACTCGTGAGTTCCAAACGTTGCGGATGTCTGACACAATTGTTTTTTAAATGTCAGATGTGTCATTATGAAACCAGTATTTGGTCCGAGCCTACGAAGCCAGAAGATCTAGATACTAATTCGGCTATCGTGGCAGGAACAATATCGGTTGGAATCGGTTTTGCACAGCTCGAAGAGCTATGTGCAGTGCCAATGTTTCGTGTATGTCTGAAAAGACATACACTAAATACCGTGATGACGTCATTGATAATTTCGAGAAAATAGCTGCAGAAAATATGCAAATGGCTCCTGAAGTTGAAAAACTTGTTCTTGGAAATAATGAGGTTATAAATAGTATCCCGTACATCACAGTTGTAGCTGATGGTAGTTGGATGAAGAGATCATGTGGGATTATGTATGACTCTCTATCCGGTGTTGGTGCCATAATAGGTTATCGCACGAAAAAGGTTATCTTCATTGGTATTTGCAATAAATATTGCATGATATGCGATATGACAAATAGAAAAAAAATTGAAACAAAACATCATAAATGTTTCAAAAATTTTGACCAGCTAGCGAGCTCCACGCAAATGGAAAGTGACGCTATCGCAGAAGGTTTCAAAATCAGTTTAGAAATGTATGGTCTTATTCATCGAACACTAATCGCTGATAGTGATAGTAGCGTTTATCAGGCGATTATCGATAGTAGACCATATCAGCAGCAAATGGTAACGGTGAAAAAAATAGAATGCACAAACCATTTGCCTCAAAATTTATGCAAAAAGTTGAGGGCCGTAGCAGCCACAACTCAGTCAAGAACTGTTAGGAAACGTGGCTTTGTTCAGTTGCGAAATATTGTAAAAAGCAACATTTATGATATTCGCAAAGAAATATTAAAAACAATTGATTCATGGCGAATAGAGTAACAACCGCACCATTTCGTATTCAAGTGCTCATTCTGATAGTCTTTCATTTAAATTCACCAATAATCTTGCAGAATTATTCAATTCAATAATCTGTGAAGAGATTGGTGGAAAGCGAATCTTTTTCGGTCGCCGGGGATCTTATAATGCTCTGATTTCTAGGGCAGTTGTGCAACATGATACACAACAAGTTCTTACAGAATATCATGAAAATATTGGGAAAAATATTCCTACTGTTGTCGAAAATTTGGAAGAGCGACGACATAAAACAGCCATAAGAGTAAAACAGTTTCGAAAAACAGATATAAAATCAGGATCTCGACAAACTATAAAAAAAAAACTCTTGAAAGAAAAATCATGCACAGATGGTTATTATGATCCACAGTCTAGAAAACCGGACCTATCATTCAATGTTTTTGAGCAGCTTCGAGAGAATCATCTACAGAAGTTGTCTGAGAACGCAAAAAGTCATATAGAAATTGAACAGAGTACAGTTCGACAGAATGAATGTGATTTGTAGCTTTCATTGGAATGAGAGATGCTGACAGCTCCCAATTTTGAAACAGTTTGTCGCATAAGACCTACAACGTCTTGTGTCGTAACTGTGAAATCAATTCTGTTTCCATCCCCGGTTGATACTGGGGCTATGAGGTACGGTCGCGAAATGGAAAGAATCGCGGAGAAAGAATTAGCTGATCTTCTGCAAAAAGAAATTAAAATTCGTGGATTATTCATTGATGATGAAAACCCGTGGATGGGTGCTTCTCCTGATGGACTTATTGATGATGATGGTATAATAGAAATAAAATGTCTACAGTCCGCTGAAAACTCAACGGTACAAGGAGCGTTAGAAACTTTGCCTTATTCAGGAAATATTTCTAACAAAGTTGACGAATAAAAAATGAACCAAAATCATCGGTATTCCTATCAGGTTCAAGGGCAATCAAATATATCTTAGCGAAATTATTGCATTTTCGCTCTATGGACACGAAAAATATGAGAATAATACGTGTTGATTGAGATGAAAAATTTTGGGAAGAAGAGATGTTACCCTCATTAACACGTTCTTATTTCCATTGTATGCTACCAGAAATCTCGGATAGTCGGCATAATAGACATATGCCAATTAGTAATCCTAATTATATAATTGCAGCTCAACAAAAAGCAGCAGGAAAAGTTAGCTTCATAAAAAACAATGAAGCTGAACAAACAAGAAAAATCGTTCGAGAAAAGTAAATTAATTACTGGCTTCAGTAGTCCATTCAATGAATGCATCAATACTGCTGTTGCTGAGCAAAGCATCATGGAGCATGATGACTGTTTTATTGTCAGCTGCTCTAAAAACGACACAGAGCTCAGTGAAGACATTAGGAGAAGTCAAAAGTATTATCTTGATGATACATTAGCTCCATTAGAAAAAATAAAAGACAACATTTTACCGATTAATAGAAAAGAATTACATTTGTCTCCGTTACCCACAGATACATGAAAAAGATATTTTTGAGAAGGTTCAAAAACAACCTGACTTTGTATCTTGTGTAATTAATGCTGCAGCTTTCGCTACAACTTTAGCTCTGGGTGGAAATCCCTGTAATAAAACTGATGTGGGAGGTATGAGAAAACATTTCTTTTAAATTATCGAAGAAAATGAATTACTTCCCTTTCCAAAATCATAAGGACTTAAGATTCATTATGAGTTGTTATCAAAATAATCTCATGACTGAAATTACATTTTATCAGAAAAAATGATGGATTTCAGTATTGTGGAATGTGGATTAACGCCTGTTGGGGAAACCACACAAAAAAAAATGCGCTCATAACTCTACCTCTGTGGTAGTGTGGAAAGAAGTTAATTCTTTGATAAATTACTGTTAAATATTCAATAAATATTTAATATATTTAATTATTCATTTTGTCGCGGCTGATGGCAGCACGTCCTGGACAAGCATACTGCTTGTCCTGGATGCTCAACCGCTCCTCCCACCTGCAGGGAGGGGGTGCGCATTTGACCAATTTTGGTCAATTGCACCGAAATGACCAACGCGCGCATCGATCGCAAGACAATGCGTCGATATTGCGTTGGTAAAAATCAATTCTCAGTTCGTATAGTGCAACTCAGCTTATAACTGTGTTTCATCATCTCAGTAAAAATTCTCATTGAACTCTCAATTTATCTCATCAATTCATGTAATTGGATAGTTCACTCAAAATTCCAAGTGGATAAATATTATCCTCCTTGGTGGTGTTTATTTATCATACAAAATAAATCAATCATCAGCCTGCATCTCAACATTAATTCTCAACGTGCATTGATCAATACGATCAAACACACTTCTCATCAATTCTTTACATCATCTCATCATTGTTCTCAATAACATAATATTGTACATAGTGTGAATAGTGAAAAGTGCTTTTCATGATAAATTATAAATATTTAAGCATATTATACTGCAACTGTTCATTTGCGATCATTGCAATTCGACCTGCAATTTACCGGCTTCCCATCTCATCCCACATCCAAAATTACAGTCCACTTGAATTTTCCATCAAAATAAAATAATCCAAATTTTATTTTTTCTCATCATATTTTTTACAAGTACAATAATCGACGGTAACTTTTTCTTGAGAACGGTAACTACCGATCATCATTAACATATTTCTTAGGTATATTTATATTTTTTTTTTATTTTATCGAATATTTATTTAATTCTATTGGATATCGTTTTTGTTTTTTGATTTTATGTAATTCAGTTTTATTCTATATTTTCCAATTGATCAGTTATAAGTGATAATTTAATGTCAATATATTTTACTCGCTTATGCATGCTTGATTATCTTGAAATTAATGTAATATTTTATCATCTTAAAATCTTTAGAAATTCATCTATTATGTTATATCACAAATGCATGAATTGAATGCTTTTCTTTGTCTTTCAATACTTGATGGTGTCATGTATTTTTTCTTTTCATTTTCATTATGACAAAAACTTGACAAATAACAATAAATTTCACGTATACAGTATATTCAGAATGTTGAAAAAAAAAATTTTTACTACCCAATCACAAATTATCTTCCATTTTGCGACTCATTTTTCTACTGATTTCTCACAGAAATATATGTATAAGTGTTATTCCAGATAGCGCATACTTTATTCATAGTGCACAAAAAAAAAATAGAAAAATAGACAAAAAAATTACTACTAGATACACATCAATTTGTAGTAGTTTTGCCATTGAAGCATTCATAAATCAAAAACTGTGGTGAGGGCAAAAGTGAACGAATCATATGGTCTATATTTAATAATGATGACTTAAGAAATTTATGAACCGCAACAAAAAAATATAAAAATCCGAAATATTTTTCTAAGTACTATATTGAAAATATTGGAGTTGTGTTACTCATAAACTTGTTGTTGTCCATTTCAATTTAAGAAAAAAACATAACAGAGATTGTATCTGATTGAAAAAATAATTGTATTGAAGGAAATGAATTACGTATGGTATGTTGTAATTATAAGTAATCGAAATCATTGGGTCATGTTTCAATTTTCATCGAAAATTTAATTATGTTCATCCTGTATGCAAATCCATATATATCATGGGCGTTGTTTGATGTACCATTTAAAAAAATTTTTGAGGTATATGAACATATGTACATATATATACTGCACCAATAAATAATTTCGATTATGTTATAGATATTTCGTCACATAATTTTTTCATCTTATCGATTTATATTGAAATATGTATCAATGATATTTGTGAATATAACATATATTAAAATTTGTAGAATCTCTGTAATCTAAAACGCATGCCAGGAAAAAAGTTCCAAATACATATGCCATGATACAACGTTGCAACACAATTAAACAGAAAAAATGTTAAAGCTTCATCATAACTATATTCGTGACTCGAACAGTGCAAACAAATGTATTCGGTTGTACATAATTTTGAAACTTCCATCTAAAATTCTTCCTTTTTCTCGTTGAATAAATTTGAAAATTACACATTTTTTTCACACATTTTTGAAATTCAAATTTCTTAAAAATATCGTTTCATATAGCCAGGTGGCCTTTCTCGCACCACCAGTTCCCATTATATTTTGCTATTCAACAAAAAAAATCAATGTAAAATGAAATGAATATGATCAAATTCATTAAATTTATTGAACAGCCGTATATTTTTCATGTCGCTTATATCAATTTTTCATCTCAATAATAATCACATTTTTTCATTGATTTATTCAAAACTGTACGAATCTGAGAAGATGGCGGCCATAGCAACCGCGTTCCGTCCGATAGCTAATTTACTTGTCAATAGTTGTTTGCTTATACCAAGTTGATTTGACTTGACATCTATTTCACGACAATTTTATGGATAACTCGTTTTCTAGCGCTACCTGTATAACGACATTTTTAGTTCCTCTCAGATGAGGGCGTTCTCACATTGGAGTTCGGCTGTGACTCCCGTTTCGCCTTAAGAAGTTGGTAACGATAGCATTAAGTGAATTGGCAAGAAGACATCTTTCGTAATAATAACGCCTTGCTGTACAGGCACACACAAACGGTCTTTTCAGTGTATCATTTATATCTATCTCATGTATTATTAATAGACTTCCGCTCAAATAAATCTATATTCACGTAATAAACATTATATGTAGATCCTTACATGAATCATTATACCAGGTCGCAGAAAAAATGATTGAGAACACTGTTTTCAGGGCTCGAGCTCAACGGCAGACGACCATCAGAATTGCTGGCGGAAATGCGGCAGCTAGGAGGCACGTAGTTGATAATGCGCTTATTATCAAAACTTTATGGCTCGATAGGTTACCCACACACATCTAAGTGACGTTGACTGTAGCAAACGGGTTAACCATGGACGCCATGTCCCAACTTGCCGATCGAATTCACGAATTTTTGAATGATACCAGCAAAGCAACCGTGATGTCCATTACCTACAAAGCCGAAACCAGAACAGAGAAAACGGAACGGTCGATGAAAGAGCTTGCAGATAGAGTAGAAGCCTTGACCAAACGCCTCGATAAACTTTCTAGTCGCGGTCGGTCACGCAGTCGCCGTGGTAGGTCAAACACATCCACATCCGATGATGCAGCGTACACGACAGAGCAATGTTACTATCATCGACGTTTTGACAATAAAGCAGAGAAGTGTATGACGCCCTACTATTTTTCCAGCTAGAACCAAGAAAACTAAAACAGTCACTAATAGTGTCGGCAGCTACTGGCGCGACACACCTCGCTGACTTGTCATTTGTGACAAAAGTAATGGTACGAAATTTTTGATTGACACAGGCGCCGACTTATCAGTCATTCCTGCAACCCACCGGGACAGGCGAAATTGAAGCAAGCAGCCACTATATGCAGCGAACAATACAAGAATATCAACCTTCAGGGAAGAAAAATTGTCACTTAATATTGGTTTGCGACGTCCAGTGAAATTGACATTTACAATCACCGATATTCCTTATACTATTGTTGGAGCTGATATATTAAACCACTATGGTATTCTAGTCGATATTCAACGTAAACGAATTACTGATCCATCAACGGAAACATACAACGAAACATTTCATCACCATCACCTGACCGCCATGCAAAGAACGAGCTTGGTCACTACGGCCAGACCGTTTGAAAGCGACCAAGGAAGAATCCTAACGTATGACCGACCTTAGCCATATGAGACCATCAACTAGTCCGTGACCGAGCCAACTTCATATGGTCAAGAAGAAAAATAGGGATTGGAGCCCACGCGGTGATTTCAGGAAATTAAATGCATAAACTGTCGCAGACAGATACCCAATTGCTTTGCTACGAGATTTCACAGTCACCTTGGGAGGAAAAAATATATCCAGCACAATATACCTCAGCAAAGCATTTCACCACATACCGGTAGCTGAGCAGGAGATTTCCAAGAATGCCGCAATAACACCATTCGGGCTATTCAAATTCACCAGGATGCCGTTAGGATTACGAAAGGCAGCACAAACGTTCTAGCGATTCATCAATGAAGTAGTTAACGGTCTGGATTTCGTTTACGCTTATAAAGACGATTTATTGATCGCCTCCACAGCACCGGAGGAACACAAGCGACACTTCCACGCTGTCTTTCAACGACTAGAGCAGTTTGGATTGGGCATTAATGTCGACAAATGTGTTTTGACTGCATCATCTGTTGATTATTTTGGGCTATAAAATCAACGCACAAGGCACATTATCATTGGAAGAACGTGTCGAGGCATTCCAAAACTTCCCGAAGCCAAACACTATCATAGAGCTGAAAAGATTCCTAGGCGCAGTGAATTTTCACCGCCGCTACATGAAAAATGCAGCAACTCATGCATCGGATGAAATTCGGCATTCACACTGATTCAAGAACAACTTGCCAATGCCACTTTTATTCCGCATCCAGTGTCATCAGCAGAACTTCACTTGGTCACGGACGCATCAAATATAGCAATAGGTGCAGCACTGGAACAAAACCTGACTAACACCTGGCAACCGCTTGAATTTTTTTCAAAAAACCATCACCTGCAAAAAGAAATTATAGTACATGATCGTGAACTAACAGCGATATATGAAGCTATAAAATTTTTCAGACCATGGGTAGAGTGCAGAGACTTCAACATTTACACAGACCATAAGCCATTAGTGCCCGCCGTTCAACAGAGAGCTAACAAAGCTTCACCAAGACAACTAAGGCAACTGTCGTTTAATAGCGAGTTTATCACCAACATTAAATAGATTATTGGCACGGGTAGTGAGGTAGCAGACTCATTGTCGAGAGTGGATGCCCTGTGACTGCCCACCACTATCGACTTCACCGAACTAGCTGAAGAGCAAGAACGAGACGACGAGTTGAAGCGACTGCTCGAAGATAACGGAACATCACGCGAATTCCAACGATTCACATTTGGCCCAAATAAACAAGAAATGTATGGTGGTGTTTCAGCTAATGACATTCGATCATTCGTACTAGCTGAGATGCAAAGTCTTCAACGTATTGTATGAAATGGCACATCCCAGCGGCAGAGTTACAGTGAAAGTCATTGCACAACGCTATGTTCGGCCATCAATGAACAAAGACCAAATGGGCAAAGAACTGTTTAGCGTGTCAGCAATCCACGAGTACATGTAGAACGGCTGAATCAAAGAATAAAATATTTCAAAATTGTAGGAAAGACTATGCCTAGTATTGTTGTACCAGTAATTGAAGACATTTTCATTGTGATATGTGCTGCTGTCAATTTAGATTCACTAATTATCGAAGATGATGAATTCATGAATCCATAATAATTTGACAATGTAACAAATATCAATTATGTGATGTATATTTGTGAAATACAAAAATAAGGTAGTGCAAGAGAAAAACAACAACTATTATGTAAAAACAACTACCATTATTGATATGTAATACTGAGGAATTTCTTCATGAATGTCTTTCATTTTTCAACAAAAAATAAATATTTGATTGAATGAATAGAAAGCTTCAAACAAATAATACCGTATTGATGAATATTGATCAAAATGAGTGAATACTTATCTGGATTCGCTGGTTGTTGAATTATAATATATATATATATATATATATATATATATATATATATATAAATATATATAAATGAGCTCTTGAGCGAATATCGAATTTAAATAATTGAAAATAACAGAAATAAATAAAGTAATGCAACAAACAATTCTATATATGTTTTGAAACAAAAATATGTGATCTTATTATTTGGCAGAACAATTATCGAGAATAAGAAGAGAATAAATGATATATTTTCAACAAATGACTGAGAAAGAATATTGAAGTTGAATTGAGTTGTTTAAGAAGCAAAATACAATAATGAATATTTGGCCACGTTGGGCTTGCATGAATAATGCAACGTGGCGAGAAAATGACGTCACCACGTGGTGCAGATTCAACAATGTACGAGTTGCACTACACTAAACTAGAAGTGTTAACTATTTCACACTTGAATATGAGTCCATATTGTTTTACTAACAGTTATTTTTGATAGTTCACTATAACTATATGAGCAACACAATTTTGAGCTTCACCAGAAAAATTATTCAACGCAAAAAGATTCAATAAAATGGTATACGACCAGTGCACACAAAAAGAGAGTTGGTTGGACAATAGCTACGTTGCGCCCACGGTCGTGTTGCCAGCGTGCTGCTATCCTTGTTTGAAACTGGTTGCGCACGTTCGTTTTCAAATGGATATTGAACACGTATTATTGTTATTATCACGATTCTCTCCCGATTTATCGTTTCTTGCGAATATCTTAGGTAACAATGTGATGAAATATAGTTTTCCGAAATTCGTCAACATATTGATAACGAATTTTTCGTAATTTATGAAATTCGTCATTTTGTAACTTTCATCAAAGGAAGCATATATTGAGAACACAGCTTTTTTAACATTCCATAGAGCCATCCTTGATTGCATTTGTCCATAATACTTATGCTTTTTCTTGAGTGATATTCTATTATTAATGAATTTCGAACATTTCCCAAACCCCTCTTCAATCGCGGCATTCACAGTCATTACCTTCCCTTTGAACGGACACTTTATTTCCACTAACACATCAGGCTTCCCGTTTTCGGAAATAATTCCGTCAGGAGGGAATCCCAACCATGGTTTCTGTTGAATATCAGACCTATTCGTAGAATTTGTCACCTACATTCCAGATATACACTTATAAAATTTCTTATTCAATCATTTTACTATATTCGGAGTATTAACATTCAGAATTTAAAGGAGTAGAGAGAGAATTGAACTTTTTCTGACAGTTTGGCTATTTATTATTGCTGTACGTGTTATTCTACTTTGTCTCTTTCTCAACCAATCTTCATGACACACTAATGTTTTTGCACATATATCAGCGGCATTATCAAACAATCTACGAAGTTTATCCAAACAGCACTGTTCAATATCTGCATTTTTTGCATTTTCAATAATCTATAAGACATCACTATTTGGTAGTTGAAGATTGTCTCAACTGCATGTTTATCAATTTGATTCAAATCTAAGGTTGACGTCATCATTTTCACGACCGGTTCATGTGGACCTAACCTATTGATAATCATTATACGTTCATAATTTGAACTATTATTGGAAATTGATATTTGCTGGAAGATATAGGACATACTGTTCTTTGGCAAAAGCTGAAGGAGGAAGATTTGATGGAATGATTTTAGGAATTTCCTTGAGATAATTTTCTCGTACTTCATAGTTTTTTTTTAGCTTCACTTATGAAATATTGAAGTTCTAATAGTGGCTGAGACAAATGATTATCCGGAACTTCTTTAAAAGGCTTTTCCCAAGTACATGGTTTATCTGTGCATGACAATTCTTCTTCTTCACTCATATTATTCTTGTAGCAAACACAAAAATATCTAATATGAATAATGAGATGAACTGTGATCAAACTGTACTAAAAGAGTTGAATCCCCGATCATATACTTAGCATCAACAATATGCATACAAATATACGAAGGTTGTGAACTTATCACAATATAACAATGTTGCAACGATGTATTTACATTGTTCACCTTAACCACCCAGACAGCCTGGAAAATTGCAGCAACATTCCGAACCTTGCACAATGTTCCCAATGTTGCAGCAACATACCTGCAACATTCCAGTGGGGACATCGAAGCAACGTTGCCGTGGCAATATTAGAATGTGAATGTTGCAGCAACATTCCTACAACATTGCGAACGTTGCAGAAATATATTGAATATTGAAAAACGTAAAATTATACTTTTAGTTTTATTCTCTTTTATTCAATTAACTTTACATCAACCACTGAAAATTTAATTATGTGAAAAAACCATTTCATGTCAGTCAGTCTTAATGTTGATATATATGATTCGTATAATTAGTTTTTATACTCGGCAATATAAGGAATTGTACAGCTCATTGAGTTTGCCACTTGAGTGTTAGTGGAGTTTTGCAATCTGTTCATGAATATTGGAGTAATATTGCAGGAATATTGGAGCAATGTATCATAATTATAATATATAAATATATACTCTTACTAACGCGAGTAAAGAAAAATTATATATATGATTATACACCGTGTCCAGAAATCGTTAGTCCAACCGAATTGTGAAGAAAGCGTAGGTGATACTGATTACAGTGCATACTCATGCCATAGTTGCATATTGGTTCGTTTGCGAGCTATTCACGGATATTGTTAATATGCATTAGACAATCCGAGCGCGAGAAAATAGATCATGCAGAGGTAGACATGCTTGAATTTTTGTAGAAAAAATGATGAAATGTATGTACCTAGTCGAAATAATCATAATTACAGTCGATAATAATTTAGGTATGCAGGTAATTTTCGGTAGTAGAGGGTCCTACAAGATGTTTCTCCATTTTTTTCTGACAAAATATGAGATTCAAGATTTTTCAATTTTCTACCTGGCATTCTTAGTTATTTTGAAATGAAATTTTCCATGTCCTCATTGTCCAAGTTCGCTAAAGCATTGTCGCTAGCCACTCGGAGGAATCGAAGAAGGTTCTATTCTCGGATGGGCCTTTTTCTGAATGATGATTCATTCTTATGGATAAAGACTTCATGAAAGTGAAATAAAACTAGGCGTGCTTATTTGCTCGCTCGCTATTGCATATTCAATATCGATAGGTATCATATTGAAAACTTCTTGATACTATAGGCGCAAAGTTATATGTTTATTTTATTTTAACCGAATCCCTTGCGATTCGATTTCAATCGAATCCTTTTGAACGAAAATCTGGTTTGCGCTGAGTTACATCAAGACCTATCGATGTAGTCGTTCAGAAATGATTTCTTATTCATTATCTTCATTTATTCTTACAATAATTTATGATTTCTCTGAGCACACATTATATAGTCTTGCAGACGTTTTGCGACAATTCTAAGATAAAAAATCAACAGAAATGATTATACTAATAAGAAATCCGAATACAATATTTCATAATAGCAAAATGAGGGAAGTATTTTGTGGAACATTACCAAGGGGGTAGCCGATCTCAAAAGTGAATGACACTTTTATGATTCTTTCATGAATACATAAATAATAATCAAAACATATTTCCAACGAATCGAATAATGTGTCTATACATAGAAACATATGCCTAAATGTGTTGAAACAACTATTTAAACAGAAACTATGCAACTGTTCATATGATTCAAATTATAAATATACGTGAACAAACAAAAAAAAGAGACGAATCCAAAAGGACCATTGTTAGTTATCGTACCAACCGAACAATCATAAATGGAAATACTCAGACATGAAATACCTTTTTCAATCTTGCAATGATTATTACGGTACTATTAATCATTCTTCTTGTAGAAACTCCCCTCCCAAACAAACCTTTTTGTTGAAGTTTTTGATGCCCCTATTCATGAAATGCAAATCAGTTTGAGATAAAATACAGCTGAACACTTCTATTCTACATTGAAAATTTCTTCAATATATCCTAGAAAAAAATAGTAAGAAAAATTTGTTGCATCGTACATGGAGAAATATTTGAATGATTCATCAAAACGTTGTGTCTCAGCGACTCGAAAATGAAATAATTCATATGCCTCAAATTGAAGATCATCAGTAAATGATATTGATTTTGATTTGCATTGATTTCCATGTACCAATTTCGCAATTATTTTCCCACATGCAATTCAACAGAGACTAGCAGATAATTCATTTGATTCATGTGAAATTGAATTGCAATGATGTGGCATTCAAATTCAATAAGTAGAAAAATTATTTTCGTGTAAAAATGATATATTTCCGAGCAAAGACTGCCAGGTAGTTGATCCCAAATGCTCTCCCCCTCAGTTCCATCAATTATAAGATATCATGAATTTTTTTCCATCACAAAAAAAAAAAAAATATTCAATTATATAAATAAACCTATGACGATGGTAAATAGAAGTTTTTATTTTTCATTTGCAATATTAAATAAGAAAAATCAAGTAACCACTGAATAATTTTCAACAATGACCCGCAAAGAATTTATTTGATTTATGTGAAGTTGAATCACAATCACGGGGCATTCAAATATAATATATGAAAAAATTATTTTCATATGAAAATAATCTATCTCCAAACAAAGACTGCCAGGTAGTTGATCCCAGATGTTGTCTCACTCACTCCTATCAACTATTGGAAACATAAATTCTCATGATTCCGGAGGTTGGTACGTTCCATTCCCCCCTCGTACCTGTTGCCTCGACGAATAACTGTAACATAAATACAAACTTACTGTAATGTTGTTCCTATGGTCTTCAAATCTCCAATATTCCTCTTCTCATCATGGGCGTTACAGGGGAAACTGAAATACTAAAAATTTACCAAAAGGGGGATTTGAAATGCCACTTGATTTATGTAAAATCAAGAAAATAACTGAAATCTGAAAATGAGCTCAAACAGAAAATCACAAACAAAAAACAAAAAACACAAAATTTTGGGACATTGGATTCTATCAGGTCGTGAATTAATATCGGATCAACAACAGTAATAAGTATGTCAGATCAAATCAGTTTCCTTCACAATATGAATTAAATTGAATTATATTCATCATTTTTTGCAATTGAAATGAACGCAAAAATTCAATTAGTTATTTTACAATATTGTTCCCAATTATTTGGTATTATTGAATACGAATTTATAAACTCATTTCAAAATTATTTCTTGATCATCAACTTTCATTTTATTTTAAATGAAATTATTCCAAAATAATTGATAAATGGTCATAGACAACTTTCAATTTATTATTTTCAATATCCTTTCTTATGCACTATTGATTCATATTTTTATTTATTCATTGATCGGTGAATCTCATTATTTTTTTCTTAAATAATAATTTTCCATTTCTTCCATCAGTTTCTCAATACATTCTCCATATTAATTGTTATATCCATTTATTTTCTTATTTCTCGATATTCTAATTCCACTAATTCTCCTTCATTCATTAATCAATTTTCTTTTCAACAATTATCAATTCAACATTTATCAATATTTCGTTCCATTTCATCATCAATTCATTCTATTTCCCAATAATCACTTTCTCATTATTTATTTATTAATACCGTGAAGGCATTGGGTTGTGAAAAATAGTAGAAATAAAAAAGGGGAAATTGTGGCTATGCAAAATATGAACAATGGGTGATTACGTCGCAATGCAAACGACACCACTAACATGAAAGTCTTTTATGAAAAAAAATATGAAGTTATTTCCATTAATTTCTAATTCAATTGAATTATTGAATTTTATGTGATAATTATTTGATGATTACAATTGAATTCGTGAATTGAACAAGGGAATTTACCGTAAGGGGAGGAATAATCGCAATCCATAAAATATAATTCTATTCTGAACAATGATATATCTCATTATGATCGACGCGATGTGGTGAAATTGGCGGCAAGTTGATGCCACAAAATGGCTTCCAATACGCTTGGATGGAATTGCATGGTGCAGCAGCGGCGCCGTTCATCTCGTTCAAATTTATATTTTCCTGACTTACTTATTTTCAGCAGAATAATACATCGAAATGAATTATTTAATTGAAGTTGGATCGTTCGATCGATGGACTGTGTAACTGCCAATGCGCTCGGGGCTGATAATGTGGTGGCGTCGATCTCGGCGTGGATCCAGTTGAATGTCGCTTCACTTCACATGATACATCAAATTTTATCACTTTTATTGTTTTTCCGTTCACTTTATTCGTTTAATTATCTTCTTCATATTTCAGTTTAATACTTCTTCAATTTACTTCACAACTATTACACTTTTTGTATACTTTCTTTATTTCTTGATGAATTTCGTCATACGTTCGGCGCTATTCACAACTATCCAGGGAATGGCGTGGCCTAATGCAATTCTAATGCATGTAGGCGTGCATGCGCCAACCGGCATGCGCCTTCATATATTCCATTCTTCCTCGCACTCGCACCCGCATGGTGCATTCGCGCGCCCATAGCTTCCATCGATTGTTCCTCCTTGATTGATAAATACGCCACCACGTTCCCGCTATCGACCTGCCCCCTATATGTCACTATACGAATGTCTTGTTGCCAGGAAAAGTGGAGGCGATATTTTGAATTGTCATTCTATACTTTATAGTACAATCCCTTTGATGGACCACTCCATCACAATACATATAATATACAATTTTTTACCTAGCAGTCTCTGCTCGGAAATATATCATTTTTACACGAAAATAATTTTTCTACTTATTGAATTTGAATGCCACATCATTGCAATTCAATTTCACATGAATCAAATGAATTATCTGCTAGTCTCTGTTGAATTGCATGTGGGAAAATAATTGCGAAATTGGTACATGGAAATCAATGCAAATCAAAATCAATATCATTTACTGATGATCTTCAATTTGAGGCATATGAATTATTTCATTTTCGAGTCGCTGAGACACAACGTTTTGATGAATCATTCAAATATTTCTCCATGTACGATGCAACAAATTTTTCTTACTATTTTTTTCTAGGATATATTGAAGAAATTTTCAATGTAGAATAGAAGTGTTCAGCTGTATTTTATCTCAAACTGATTTGCATTTCATGAATAGGGGCATCAAAAACTTCAACAAAAAGGTTTGTTTGGAAGGGGAGTTTCTACAAGAAGAATGATTAATAGTACCGTAATAATCATTGCAAGATTGAAAAAGGTATTTCATGTCTGAGTATTTCCATTTATGATTGTTCGGTTGGTACGATAACTAACAATGGTCCTTTTGGATTCGTCTCTTTTTTTTGTTTGTTCACGTATATTTATAATTTGAATCATATGAACAGTTGCATAGTTTCTGTTTAAATAGTTGTTTCAACACATTTAGGCATATGTTTCTATGTATAGACACATTATTCGATTCGTTGGAAATATGTTTTGATTATTATTTATGTATTCATGAAAGAATCATAAAAGTGTCATTCACTTTTGAGATCGGCTACCCCCTTGGTAATGTTCCACAAAATACTTCCCTCATTTTGCTATTATGAAATATTGTATTCGGATTTCTTATTAGTATAATCATTTCTGTTGATTTTTTATCTTAGAATTGTCGCAAAACGTCTGCAAGACTATATAATGTGTGCTCAGAGAAATCATAAATTATTGTAAGAATAAATGAAGATAATGAATAAGAAATCATTTCTGAACGACTACATCGATAGGTCTTGATGTAACTCAGCGCAAACCAGATTTTCGTTCAAAAGGATTCGATTGAAATCGAATCGCAAGGGATTCGGTTAAAATAAAATAAACATATAACTTTGCGCCTATAGTATCAAGAAGTTTTCAATATGATACCTATCGATATTAAATATGCAATAGCGAGCGAGCAAATAAGCACGCCTAGTTTGATTTCACAAATATGCACTGTAATCAGTATCACCTCCGCTTTCTTCACAATTCGGTTGGACTATGATTCCTGGACACGGTGTTTATGGAAAATGGTCCTATATAACAATATATAATCATGTATAATTTTCATATAAATATGTATAATTATCTATATTCATGAATTATTTCAGAATTGCAGATTTCGGGCAGAAAAGTATAATTTGGTGAATGATATATCTTCACAAAAATTACCACTAAAATTCAATGCATATTAATATACATGCACTTTCATACACCCAATTGGGTGTTATAAATACTTTCAACTCAGCTCCTAAATGGGTGAAGGCTGATGAGTTTTATTAATAATGAAAATAAAATTCATCAATGAGCACATATACCATATATTCATCTCATGCGAATTCACACGCGCTTCTGTCCCAGAGAGATAGAAATTTGCGAACGAACTATTCAGCGCCAATAATATCGGGAAGTTCTTGAGCAAAGAAGCACTTCTGGGTTTTTTCTGTATTTCATTGCAATGTTCTGCACAGAATGTAGCAGTTATAGTGTTCATAATGAAACAACAGAGGTGACCCTGCTATTAGCAGACGTATTTAGGCATCCTTTGATTAAAGACAGGATCGAATCCCTGCAAACCAATTTGAAAGATTTTTTCCTCAGGGATCTCAGGGGGGAAATTCTTCCAATATTATATATAACCAAGGGCAAACTCAATCGATAGTCATTGGGAGATACTCGAAATTGATTTATCCAAAATTGAGATTCAATCCAGATGAAAGGTATTACTAATCGGAAACTTCATACAATATTGATTCAAGAATATCTTCTTGTTGAGGTTAGATTATCTCGATTATAAAATTGCTCGCCTCACTCCCATAGTCAGTGGACTCGCGATATTGTGCGGCTTTTTCCCGAAAAATTTGAGACAACCAACTACACGCCATATAACAGTACTCCGAATGAGGCTACGAACATTGGTGGTATTTCATGCAATAAATATGTCAACAACTGCTGCATCTTGAAAAAGATTGGAGTTCTCAGTGAATGTATGAAATTGCGAACAAAATGCAGGAAACCTCAATCCGCCGAAATTAGTAATAAATCTGATATAAATCGGCTCGAACATAACAACGAGCTATTCACAGAGGTGCGAACTCGGTTACACCGAATTTATTTTTGCGAACAGAATTCTTCGACAGCATTGGTAAATATTTTGTGCATCATTGTAGTCGGAAACTTTCTGACCCGTATATACTAGTTGTATGAGAATGATTTGAGGAATAAAATTAATTTAATTTGATTGAGAATGGACTGTATTGGATGGGGAATGAGATGACCAGAAAAATAATGCGTGGTGTTGAAGCACTTGCAATGAACAATTGCACGAATAATTTTTTGTGAAAAATATGTACGTTTATTGATAAAAAATGTTTGAATGTTATTTACACGTGTGTTGATGAGCACAGTAGATTATTTGATGAAGTCGATGAGAATTTAAGACCAATTGCTATCATTGATCAGTTGGTTACGTTTGAGTGTTGAGCTGTGGGCTGATAATTCCACTTATATCTTGGGAATCCACCACCAAAATGAATATTATTGATTCACGATCGAATTTTGAGGGTGAGATTGAGCACGAGATGATTCACATCAATTCAATACGATGAGAAGAGAATTGGATAGTTGAGATAGTATGAACTGCGTATTAGCTTTGTGATTTACATAGCGAGACTGATGATTTTTTCCACGAGGCATCGATGCATTGTCTCTGAGATCACTGCGCGCGTCGATCTTTGATGTGCAATTGACCAATTTTGGTCAATTGCGCACTCCCTCCCTGCGTGTAGAAAGCAGTGGTCGAGCGTCATGGACATGCAACTTGCACGTCCAGGATGTGCTGCCACCAATGAGAAAAATGATGAGTTGGAAAAACATTAATCCTTCAATACTGGTAATTCCTATTTCAATTCACTTTTTTTGTTTATTTCTAGCACTTTTTTCATTATTTTTTGGCTAGAAGACGATTTCAATAAATTGTATTTTGTAGCTACTTATAATTTTTTTCTGAAGTGGCCAAGTGTTTCAAAAAATTTGGTCATAATTGCCGAACAAAATGATAATAAGCATATTCAAGGATATATTGCACAGATATGAATATTTTGTCTTCAAAGGCGAAAGTGACGTTGTAGCTCTTCCAATCCTACTTTTTTCATTCAATGTATTATAGTTACCGCGACTGAGAAATTTGAAAACGAAAAAAAATGTTGAAACTGGAAGTATCGCAAATTTATTTTATGTATGTTGAGGTGAGTGATCATGTGATAGGTTGCAATACACGTAAGCGATAGTTCACGTTTCTTGAGTATAGATTCAATGACGAAAATTATGATTCATGTGTATATGTTTTAGACGATAGACGATCCTCCAGGAAGCCTCAACAGCTCGTCAGACTGAAGTTGAGGACCATGCATCGACGACTCAATCTTTCCCAGTGTTGGTTGGTAAAATTGATAGCCAAATATTGCTACACCAGAATGAATATTGCATGTGTTGAGCGCCAAGATGATCAGTATTACTTATTCTTAGAATTCTGTAGTTGTTACCAAAGAAAAAGTTCTACTGGTATTTGAAATAATCATTAAAATGTTTGTTGTACATGAAACAGTGTGGTTTCTACTCAAAAAGTTTATACCAATACAATTTGATGTGTATTATTTTGACTTCGAAGGGAAGTGTATGGTGGGACCAAATATTGTTGCTTATAATGACTCCAATAATCTTGAACAATGCTTATGAATTGAAAGGAATTTTAAGAAGTATGTTGTTACTAGATATATAATTAGTTGAATGTTCTTCATGTGTTTTAATGAATTTCACTTCTAACACATATCGACTTTCCTGTTTTCTTCTAATCCTTGCTATTCAATGAAAAAAAGGAAGGGAAAATCGAAAATCCAAAAACTACTAGAGCAATGTGTATCTTTCAGTGAATATGACTGTTATATTCACATGAGTCTTGAGTTGGGGTGACAGCTGGATTTCGATACGATTCGCATGAGAAGTCTGTACGTACTCCAATCTACGTGTGTGATATTTACATGAGTATTGAGTCAAATTTACGGTTCATTCATATGCACAATTACATCAGGAATATGTGAATCCTACAAGTGCATATGATTATCAAATGTTTTATGTACAGATATGGCTTCAAGTTATCACGTCAAGTTCACAGAAAAACTGTTGTCAGTCGCGCACACAACGGAAAAGTTTATATTTATTGCTATATGATAACATCCGAACTTTTTATTTACATTTTAAACGGGCGTGTTGCAGGCGTTTCTATGATTTTATTTCTTTTTAAAAATGCCACGGGCCTAAATCAGGTGCTACTCGAATTTCGAGCATACTGCGGGCTCGTTTCGAGCCAGTATGTTTTCACTTGGGCATTCATAAATATTGCTAGAAGGTCGGGAACAATTTTAGCAGAATTTTTCGATTCATGTGAGGATACACAATGTTACACTATTGTGCACACGGAGAGAGTTTTCTCTCAAAAATTACCCTGCAATTCAGAGTAGACTCAGTCCATCTCACTATTATGGAAAATATTATTTATTTCCATTGAAATATTTGGAGGAATCAGTCAAAAAAATTCCTGTCATTAAAAATAAATTTTACCATATTGCGTGGAAATTTTTAGGAAAGTTTAGGAATCGTCCAAATTATACTGGATTATATTCTTAATATATTTTTATTTTACTCTTATACCGATAAATTTTTGCTATGCAGCACACTATTTCTTCAATGTCGCGCCATAACAACAAAAATTACTTATGCTTCAAATGAATTATCCACTGAGTTGGAGGGAATTTCAACACAATTTACATTAAAATTCATTGTATATGTTCGATAATCTTCGGAAAATTTCGGGTCTGTTACAAATTGACCATACTGCATTGACACATACATGGCACTCACGCGTCAAGTCAATCGGTCACTCGAGACAAGTTGAGACGTGTTATGAGTGCAATGAATATTACGCATAAGTTATGTACGCTCGTTTTATTATTCTTGTGCTTCTTATGATATAATAATGATGGAAAGATAATTTATGAAGAAAAAAATATTTGCGAAATTGTGGAAAAAATAATAGATGTACTCCAACGAGCATGAACAATCATACGGAATTATTACGAATAATTATACACAGGAAATTCTATATTTGTGTGATTTATATGAACTCGTACAAACACCTATTGTAAGAATAAGTATGGACGAAAAATTAACAGTGAGCGATGACATCAGAACATCAATGAATAAATATTAATTATTTTTTGTATTGATATCTATTTTTGTGCATATTCAGTTCAATCAATTCACCTCCTAATCATTACCTATTTCAGTATAATCATGAAAATTATATTTAATGACTCTTCATTTTAATCTGCTTACATTTGATAAAATATCAAATGATTTTCATCATCAATTATGTGTGACAATGAAAAAATTATGACAGCATTTTGATCCACGGTTGATGAAATATGTTCACGAAGAGTTTTTCTTCTATTCTACACCAGGGGTAATTTTGACCATGCAGTTTGTGCAATAATTTTTATCCAGCTGATGAGTGATATTCGCTCCTAACAAGCAGTAATAATGATCCAAATACAATAATATCCTTGACATACTCGATTGCGGGGTGATTTTTCCTTTGTATTTTATGGTAACGTATGACAGATATTTCACTCCATGCACGAATGTGAACTCTTGATACTTGCATCTATTTTGCAGTTGATGTAGACAAAACTTATTTTGTCTCTCATGTAACACAAACAAATTTTTACATCCAATGTGTAAATCTTGCGCATGATGGCATACATCCTTACCTATTCGATATCATCTACTATATCTTATCAAATTAATTTTGATGCACTCAAACAACAGGATTTCAAGAGACATTATGAGGATTTCATTTGCGAAAAATCGACAATCAACAGGAAAACACGCGGTATTTGAAAAAATAGGCACTGTAAGAACAGTTTTCTATGTAGTTCATTTACTTTTATTCGATTATCCTAACTCAATTTGCTTCTTGCTTGGCTTCTTTTTTCACATCTCACTGATTCAATCACGAACCAGTATATCTGAAGTTCGGTTTACAGGTAGTTCACAATTGTTTAGTACTTCATTTCGTAATGTTTCTATGATTGATTCAAAGAGTAGTGGAAAGGATGAATTTTTCGGATTGACATATTGATTGTGATAGAAAGGATCGAAACAAAGTGGAATATATTATCCGGGTGTGTCATCAATTACTTGATATCCAGGGCGTGAATTACATTCACATCACTCATCACAAAATTTTCCGATACTTTCAGATGTTCCAATGAAAATTTATTTTGGAATTAATATAAATGAATTAAATTACTGTTGAGGGCTTTTAATTTCTCCACACGAAATCGATAAAGTTGGTTGACTATTACACACGGATTACAACAGGTAACGTTCGCCCGATAATTCACACAATAGATTGGTATTCAATGTTGACCATACACAAACCAGATTCGTCGACAGTTTCAACGAGAATAATTTGTCTTTTCTTTTCCACTCAGAATGTGTATGTAAGGACTAGGTGTACTTATCATGTGACCATCATACCCTTTTCGTGTTACTAAGATACCGTTGATGACTATTTCGTCTATCCACGCGCAATCACAATCAATTTTACTTGAATAATTATCAATCATTTGAGTAATGAATATGCGCTGCAATGAGTTCCTGCTGGAATCAACATAATCGTGATTTTCTTCCGATCATTTGGATTTTTGCAACACTTACAATGAACAAGCCGAAATCACATAATCATTAATCAAACATAAAATAATTTTCATGAATTATTTGGCGATTCCTCCGTACGTGCGGTCATCCGATGCAGTGACATCTCCACCACCGCCGTCTTCCCGCGTTGCCCCTTGTGCTAGTTCTCCGTCCCCAGATAGCATACGACCAATTCACCTAGTGCAAGCGAGATCGATACGGGACAAAGTCCGTTCCCCTATTCACGCGTCCATACGCGCTCAGTGAGTACGTTGCCATACAGTGTTGAAGCATATTCATAGCAACTGATATCTGGCGGCGCATCCTCCTTGCGTTTACGACATTCATGTGTCTATTCATGTGACGATTTCTTGTTGAGGTAGTGGGCTTTCAATAAGACACTTCCTGATTATATGGAATATGATGAAAAATATATATATATTTCATGATAAAGCTTCTTAAAAAAAACAGCGTCTTGCGTACATTCGAGCTAACTTACACGTGTACATTACTAAGATGGCGGCTTAACTCCCCACCAACTATTACTAGATTTAGGAGGCTCTAACACATACATATAGCACGGCACTAAATGTAGATGTGCTCTATACTTAACATTTCTATTTGTGATATTTAAAACAGATGATGGGAATAGCAGTCCAAGACACGTTTACAGCGTCACAATACATACATACATACATACCAACATACATACATACATACATACAAACATACATACATACATACATACATACATACAATCAAATATCATTGATCACGGTGATCTGGCAACATTGCACGTTCTAATAATATTATAATAATAAATTTAAAAAATGCCTAAGCAATTATGGCACGAAGGTCGATTTATTGAGAAAAAATTTAGCTTAAAAATCATCTTTCGTTTCTAATATGCGAAAAGCTAAAGGAAAGAAAGCTGAATTAAAAGAGAAAATCAAAGTTATGAATCCTGACTTAGCTGGGAAACGTATGGTGGAATATCAAGAACTTAAAAAAAATTTTGAATATTATAAATGCAGACAAGTTTCGAGCTTAGAAAATATAGAAAAAAGAAAAACTTCTCGATCTCAATTCGAAACTGTGGGTGAAATGTGAAAGTTGTTCTTGTGTCACTCAAGTTATGGCAGGCAAAGTGCATGACGGAGATAAAATTTCCAAGTTATCTGATGTGAATTCTAAAGTTGTGTTTGGTAAGTTTGCATCGACATATAATATCATTCAATACTGATGAAAAACAGGTTTCGAAATTATTCATATGAAACTAATTAAAAATTTTATTTTCGGGTTCACTACATGCAGGTGTTGGCCACACAGCGTTAAAGAAAATTTTTGCTTGTCTTAAGGGGGGTAGGTTTTAGAATTTTTTTTTGCTTTTTTTCTTATTTTTTTAACTGAATGTATAATATCTCAAGAATATTGTGTGGAAATTTCAAGTCGATTGGAGCGAAATTCACGGAGTCATGAGTATTTTTGCACCTGTCGGATTTTTATACCTACCTGACCCGAGCGCGCTATTGTTACTTGGCAATCGCATTGAAAGAGCCGAGATTCAAGCTGAGAAGCAGAGCAAAGAAGCCAGAATAAGACGAAGACTTGAGAGAAAAGAGGCTGAAGACATCGACAATGCCGCAGGAAGTGTGTTGTATGGAGCTGGAATCGATGATTCTGGGTAAGTTGAGAAAAAATTTTTTTCTTCACTTTTTTAGTTCAAAAACTTTAGACGTGTTTTTCTCAAAACTACTTTTTCAAAGTCCGTGTTCACTGACATTTAAAAACTGACTGACCGATTCATTTCAAACTCCGTACACATTCTCTACATATAAAATACCTCCCCCCAACGTTGAGTTGAAATTTTTTTTTTTACATTAAAGGTGTTTCCCGCCCACAAAATGGCGGAATTTTTCCTGGAAAATAAAAGTTCACACTTTAGATGGCCGCCAAAAATTTTTAAATGAAAAAAAAAAATTATCGAAGAACATTGGGGGAAAGATTTGATTATAATTCGACTGAATTTTAATCGTTTTTCATTTTCAGATAATTTCCGGCCGAGTTATAGTGAACACCGCAAATTGTCTTTTTTCCCAAGACCTTCCGGAGGAAGCTCTGCTAGCGGCTTATGCTTCAATATTGCTGCATAATTAAATTATAGAACATAGTCAAAAGTATGCTCAATAATGTACAAACGGTTCGAATAAAATTGCTCAATCTATACTTGAGAAAAAAAAGTGTATTTTTTCACCCCAAAACCCTAACCCCTCCCTTAACATACCGCAAATATCTGACACTTTATTCAAGCGATATGAGAGAGAGGTGGGCCCGGCCATCGAAAAAGCAGCTGAGGAAAGCTGCAAAAAAACAGTTTAAGAAGAACGACAGTTGATAAAATAACCAAAGTTTGAGAAATTAGGGAGAAAAAACACTATTCTCCACTTGAAGCAGTGTTTTAATTATGCAATCTCTCGAAATAAAAACCAAAGCTCTAAATCGGCTAGTATATTGAAAAGTATCCCCGATCATCTCTTCAACCAACACGAAGATTGCGGAGATTAATGTAAACGTGACGCGTTCAATGATACCTCAAGCCAAAAAGTGATCATTAAAGATCCAGAGCTGTATACTCATTTGTACGTGTTTTTTCCTGAATACGCTGATAATGCTCATAAAATAGCTTTTGCTCCATCTAGTCAAGCCAGTAAGAGTGTCAACAATATGATGACTCACAAAGCACCTAAAAGTCATTGCTATTCTATGAGCGAATCAAGTGATTACCGGTATGCAAGTGCTGTATGTAGCAGAAATGATGGTGAAAGTCATTTACTGGAGATGTATAAAATTTTATCATCATCACCTGGAGAATATACAGGATTATATGCATCAAGACAAGATAAGAAAAGACAAGAGAGTGCCAAAAGAGCTGAATTACTTTCAAAACGAGAAGACTGTAAGTCTGCAATATGAATCAAACTGCGGTTTGACTAATGACAATGATTCCAACCAAGTAATTGATTCTCACATTGCCTCAATGAGCCAAAATTATTGACCAATTTCTGTAGATAACTGTAACATAGTGTATTTTGACTTAGAGACATCAGGTTTTGGTAAATCACATGAAATATTGCGAATTGCAGTAATGTAGAGAGAATATGAATCTACTGTTTATGTTAACCCAACCAAAGAAATATCAACAGAAGCATCTTTCCATACTGGATTACGAAACATAGCAGGACAATCATACTTGCGTGATAAAATAAGTTGAAATATTATTTTCAGAAGATGGATTGTTATCATTTTTACAATTTTTGAATCCATCATCAATATAGTGTGTATTGGTAGCACATAATTCTTCTTTTGATTCATCTTTTTTTATACGAGCTGTTTTACATAGTGAAATGATTTCAGATTTCCAAAAAATTGCAGGGTTTTCCAACTCATTATCATTATTTGGAAAAATTTTGTCCACTAGAAAAGGTGAAGGGCAATTCGAACTTGGCACTTCAGCTTAGGACATCTCGAAAATTGAATCATCAGAAAGCTTTCATGAAGCTTCGTATGATGTGCAAATTTTGAAACAACTTGCATCATCTATTTTGAATATTGATGAAATTATCAAAAATACTAAATCGTGTACATCTCTATTAACCCATACATGGCAATTGGAAAAGTCTAAAATCATGCTACCTCACTTGAAGCCGTTGAAAGCTTTTTTGAAAGATGGAATTTTACAAAAAATGGCCATCAAAGGCATTACATATGACCTGGTGAAGGAAACTTTTGATAATATGAGAGATAATTGTATTGTTGAGTTGATGTCATGTGAGATGGGCAATGAAAAACCAAGAGTTACCAAGAATGAAAGAGTAATTAACCAAGTTATCAATTTTTTAAAGCTGAATACTAAATAAAGTCTGTTATATTATGATATTTTAATAATTATATAGTTCATGTTATATCATTTATTCAAATCCAATGAATATTTATTTTAACATGAACCTTTTGAATGCGTTGAAACATAATGTACTTCACTAAATTAATAACAATATATGAATCAAGATTGACAAAAAATTCAAGTGATTCTGTATTTTCTTATATATTTCATATTTATTCATAACTAATTTGAATATTTGATTTGAAAGTTTTTGTTTCATCTAAATTCCATTGATACCGTGAAAGATCTAAATCTCCCGCTTCTTATTCGGCACTATTTCGGAGAGTTTGGCGCACAACATTGCCAGATCACTATAAGTTATCAAATGAGCATGTTGACAATGAATTGGAATTAATATATTCAATTTTAATATCTCGGGAACAAAACGGTTTGGTGCTACTTTCATTTTTTCTCACTTATTCCATAGACATTTTTCTATAGTCTCTCACTTTTTTTTCCGATTCTGTCGAGAGATTTTTTTGATATAATAAAAAATAGTTGGGAGGACAGGAAGATTCACATGCTTCAAATGAGAAGTGACTCTCGGAATCGCGAACTTTGTGATTGATTATCCCGTGACCTAAACGCTCATTAATTTTGTAACTTCAGGATTTCATGAATAACATTATTCTAAGTCTGTAAAAAAAAAAAAAAAATGGGCCACATCTGTCGAAAAGTGGGTTCAGGCTGGAACTATCTTAAGGCCCAATACTTTTCCAAATCGCTACCCATTCTTATTCAATTAGTCCCGATTGTTCATTCATTTATTTTATTATTCACTCATATAATCCATTCCTCGTCTGCAATAAACTACTACATATACAAAGTGGGCCATTGAAAACGAAACAGCGGCTTTGTAGGTCGGCAGAACCGAATTATATGAAAACGCTCGGACACGTCAACTAAATTTTCGAGAAGGTTATCGTTCGCGATGAAATTCTTGATATCAAATGAAAAGAATAATTTAATTCCATCGATTCGTTTTTGAGATATAGGAACTTGAAGTTGGGAAGTCAAGGGAACTGTGCATAATGTGAAGGTGCTTCCGTCTTGTTGGAATATCAAGTGGTATTCATGGTAACGATCGTCATTTTCAACGACGTCTAATTGTGGATAAACAAATTCATTCAATAATTCTTCTGTCAAGTTACCGTCGAGACTGAAGCTGCTGAATATCTTTTCTCAATAATGGTGTATACGATCGCGCAAAGAATTGAAATAATAACAATTTTTTTCAAGAATGATGAGTGCGGTAACCGTACAGCTAATGTGTTCAATGAAACGCATCCAGATAAACTTGTTTCTAGAACATACGTTCTAGAATTAGTGAAAAAATTTCGTCGAACTGGATCAGTAGCCAACAAGAAACGAGACCCAGAACGTGAATTCCGTTGAGAAATGAACCTGTTGAAGTTGCACTGTTAAGACGAGTTCATGTAGACCCAGCATTGAGCGCAAGGAAATTGGCTAATGTTACCAATATCAGTAGGACCAGTATCCGCCGAATCCTGAAACATCATGAATTTCAGCCTTACAAAATACATTTGGTACATCAATTGAATAAAGATGATTTTGATAGGCGACTACGCAGCAGTTTCTCGGACCAGAGAGGGGGGGGGGGGATTGGCTATACAATCACCGGTGAATCCTCTGAATAGATAGGAAAATAATTCCAATTTATTTGCGATTTTCGATTTGAATAATCATTCTGTAAGGGGAATGATTTCATAGGGGCCGCGTGCCATACGGGTATCATTTCAAATGGTGGGGAAAATAATTAACAAAATATTAATTATTAATACAAAAATAATAATCGACAAATAAACGCACTGGTTGTATTTCGGAGGATTTTCCGTTAATTATTTATATAATTAGACATACACTTTCATACGAAAATAATACAAGGTTCATGCATACAATGAATCTATATAATTCAATTCCAGATTTGATCTATCGACAATTTAATTCCAGACACGTAGATGATGTACTTATGAGTGTGGACAATGATTTTTTCTGAGATGTGGATAAGATACAGCCAAAGTCATGAAAAAAGATTCTATCATCATGTAAACATTGAGGCCATTTAACTTCTTGATATTACTGGGATAGAAGAGAAGATTCAAGAAAAAAAGCATCTCTAGTTGATATAGCGGAAGTTAGTGTTCAAAGCAGATCTTATGAGTGCATACGTGGAAATAGGTGTAACTCAGAAGCGAGAATATAAAAAACCCTATTTAATATATCTCATTTTGGATTAAACCTCAATCAATTAAGTTGAATTTAGATTGCTCATCGGTCAGTGATGACCAGAACGTAACAATATGAGAGAATGCTTCAGGAATGCTTATTTCTTTAATGAAAAAAAAAAAAACAAGATATAGATAAAAACATAATGTGACAATTTTTTTGTTATTGTCATGAGAAATCGATGAGTCTGATTAGCCCCCTTCTGATATGAATATTGAGAGCTTTTTTCTGGAGAAACCTAATTTCGATAGATGTAACTATTGAACCTATTGGAGATTGAAAATAATTTTTTTTCGGTACACCCTAGTTTATATGTTTTATTCCACAACCAACATCTTTACCGGTGATAATTTCAATATAAAACTGAAATCTCGAATAGATTCATGAAAACGATTATTGCTACGTTGATGAGACTATGTAACGAGTCATTCTTATATCCGCGAAAGAAGAACTATAATAATTGAACAGCATTCATGAATTAGTTTCATTCGAGAAAGTTCATCATTCTACATTTGTTTCATAGGATAGCAAAATTTTTGTTTAACAAACTGGTATAAAGTTTGTGATGGAATGATCCATCAAAACGATTTAACGAACAGCAGAATATATAATTCAAATGATACCGCCTCGACAGTATGGTAATGAGTCGGTCAGTAGGCCTTATCGACTTCCCCAGTAACAAGAAGTACGGATGACCGAACTATAAAAGACAGGTCGGTAGCAAGAAAAAACATGATGGCGCATCCATCGATCAACGCTGCGGATCGATGGCAACGGCTGACGCGCAAATACAGCATGTGAGTGCGAGCGCGAAGGGGAATACCGCATATAAAGGCGCATGCACGCTGGCATGCATTAGAACATTATTAGACGATGCCACACTCTTCAGATAGACTTTGTAGAAGCAAGACCTATGCTGATCAATTAAAGAAAAAATGAAAGTGGATAAAACGTGAAGAAACGTGAATTAAAACAGAATGAAACTAGAAGCAAATAAAGATAAGAACTAATTACGAGAAGTAGAAAGAGTGATTTTATAAAATATTGGAAGCAAACATCATCATAAATTAGAGAATAAATAACATTATTAATGAAAGTGAATAGTAAAAAAACGAGAATACAAGTGATGAAAAAAAAAAATGACAAAAATGAGTTGTTTGAGATTTGACCAACTGGTCACCGCAGATTTAGGGCAGCACTTACTGGGCCATCACATGCATACTCGCACACAACCATGTCGTCCAAACTGGACCATCATATACACACCAACACAGCTTGTCGTGCGCGTCGCACGTGCGCGGCAATATACACATGCTGTTCACACTGGACGATCACATGCACACTAACACGAGCTTGTCGTGTGCGCTAACACGTGCGCGGCGATGCTAATGTGCTGTCTTCGCTGGACACCACATTCACACATCTATACACGGATACATCAAACAAAGTGGTCCGTGAATTTGGACCCCGTAGATTTTCGACAATGCAACGCACATTCATTTTTCCAATCACTTCCGCACGGACAACCACACAACGCACATCGTGCTACTTCTTGTCTCTAAATTAATTACTTTCCATCACAACGTGATCCTACAATTATTCAAGTGCAACGCACATTTCATCACTACCGGGTGTATTTTCAACTATACAATAATTAATTCATATAATTAATTATTGGCCAATACTGCAACGCAGATTGGTTTTATATTTTTCTATATACATACCAGCGGCCACGTGCATTAATATAATCGCGTGTAATCAAATCTCATATTACATATCGGCAATTATTCTTTTAATACAATTGAACCTTTTTTGCGATTAACGATCATCTACATATTTCAACAATCACTGTGATCTTTCAGGTGTATTTTATCAATAAATCGACAATATATTTTACATCGTGTACCTCACAACTTGACTTCACGTCGTGTAAAACATCTTCCGGCATCCACCCATCCGTTTCATTATTTATCATCATCCATACAATTCATTCACTTTCTCAAACATAAGTAATGAGGATAGAATGATTCGTGGTAAGAAGAAACAGCATCCAACTGGTCATCGCAGCATACAAAGTATTCCTGCCATCAGCCGAGACCAACACATCGACCCTCACCCTGCTACGTGGAATAGGAGAAAGAAAGTCTACACTATTTACCATCATTTCATCAATGATCTTCTAACCACCATAAGTGAGTTGTGAATTCATGAATTTGTGAAAGAGTCCAATGCCGCTGCTGCACCACGCGTACCGCATCGCATCATAGGAAGCCATTTTATGGCGTCACCTCGCCGTCTATTTTGTAGTATTGCGCCATACCTGATAGAACATTCATTTATTAATCACCATTATAATTCATATGTATTGTTATATCCCGGCAATACGGTAACCCTTCTGTAAAAAATATGAATGAGAATTTTAGTGGACTGTATGATGTTGGATTGGAATGGGATGAGAAGCCGGGTTGAATTGCTGATGGAAGCGCAATAATCGTAGTGGATAGTTGTGCTGATTTTATGTTGAAATATATACATTTTATTGAGACACACTCAACACTATATTCACACTTTGTACACTGTAATTTTTGTGAGATGGTGGGACAATTGTTGCGGTTGAGATGAGAGATGTATTGATATTATTGATCAATATATTGCATGAGAGATGAGATGTGGACTGATGAATTATTTTATTTATTATAAATGAAACACCATCAAGGAAGATAATATTTATCCACTTGGAATTATGAAAACTTATGCAAATGGTAGTTACATAAATTGAGGATTTGAGTGTGAGAATGTATCTTGAGAATTCTTATGAGAAGCCAAAACGCGGTTGTATGCCGGCTAGCCTGATAAGTAATAATTTATTTTTCCAAAGCAATATCGACGCATTGTCTCAAGATCAATGCGCGCGTCAGTCATTTAGGTGCAATTGACCGAAATTCGTCAATTGCGCACCCCCTCCCCGCGTGTGGAAGGAGCGGTCAAGCATCCAGGCCATGCTGCCATCAATGAGAAAAAATGTGTGATTGAGGATAGGGTGAATCTTTAACACCTTCCTTATGATAAAAATTATTCAAATCCAAAAAATTATCCATTTTAAAGATTCAATAATCAATTTAAAGTGAAATTATTTTAATATTGATTTATATTCTTTCTCCGAATAAAAGATTTTTGCATAAGTGGCGTTGTTTGCATTGCGGCATCATCATCCATTGTTCCTTTTGTGCGTAGTAACATTTTCCATTCATTTTTTCAATATTTCCGTGATCTACCCCGTACGGCATCGAAAAAACCAATAAAGTGAATGAAATAAATATACAAATAATATTTGAATAACGACAAAATAATAATAAAATATATATTCGAATAATATTTATATGATAAGATAAATATTAAATAACAATTACAATAAAATCACGATAAAATAGTGATAAAGAATTAAGAAATGAAAGAGAAAAATAGTAATAAATAGAATCATTATCACAAATAGAAAAAACAAGAAAGAATTGATGAATAATGAATCCAATCATATTGAAAGAAAAATACATGATCAAATACTTATGGTTACCAATAATTGAAAATTTTGGTTGCATAAAAATTGGAAGTTATTCAAAATCAAGAAAAGAGATGAGAAATGAAAAGAATAAGAATAATAAAAATCATAATCAATAACAAAGTCAATATTGAAATGAAAATATAAATATCCCAATTCAAATACGATAAATATTTGTAAAGCATTATTGTTATATCATAATAATAATTTTCATTCAAATTCAGCATTGATAATCTGAATAATTAAAATTGAAATTGTTTTATATTGATAATTACTGGTTTTGATGTGACATTATTTCTAGTGTATATTCAATCTCGATTTACGACCCGGCAGAATCCAATATTTTGAACTTGTATGTATTTTTCTGTTCCAGTTTATTTTTTTTTCCAGATTTCAAATATTTTCTCAATTTCATCAAAATCAAGTGGCATCCTGAATTCCCCTTTTTGGTAATTTGTTAGGTATTTCAAAATCCCCGTCATGTCCCATGGTTAGAATAAGAGATATGATGAATGAAATAATAATTTTGTTTTTATAATTCAAATTCGAATACCGACGGAAGGAACATAACAAGTTATAGAATACTCTTTCGCAACAATCTTATTTTTTTCATAGTTCCAGTACCAATATTCGTGAATTTATTCAATGTAAACTTTCAGCAGCTTCCACAACATGATGAATAATTTCCAGCATGATCTTTATATGCCTCTAACATCAATTGCACAATAAAATAATCACATATCGTCAGTGTGAACTCTTTTTCCAAAAAATTCATACATTATTTCTCACTTCACAGCGGAAATGACAGTGACACGGGCATGTAAAGACCAGAACGCAGCTTCAGTCAGTAATTGGGGTCCAGAACGTATTGTAGAAGTCTCAAAATCAACTGATTCAAATTTGGGACTGAGTATAGTCGGCGGCAAGGTATGATCATTATATATATTGTGACGATACATTCCGAGAAGTCTCCGGAGGCACAGGTAGTACCATCTTGGGCAACTACCAATAGTAGTGAATATCGATAAATTTATCGATATTCCCATTCAACTGATTAATATGCGAAGAAGACCGCGGGAGGCGTGGTCGTATACCGCGTGGTGCCGGCTAACATAACGTGGCTAGTCCGGCCATTACGCAACCACTAGCCCCCGGAGATTCGAAGAGTACAGACGTGCGTGTACAGATGAGTACAAGACTCAACAAAGGGTGAAGAAAAAAGTATTGAAATAACTAATTAGAAGTGAAAAAGTGACTTATAAAACTATTGAAGCTATTGTAGCAAGCGGTGAGAATACTATTATTGTAATAAAGTGAGAAAAAAGACTATAAAAAAGGCGTACTATTGATTGTGTGAGTGAGTGCGCGGCTGAGATCCGCTGTCCAGAGAGTTGCAGAGAGGAAGATTCATTGTTCGTCATTCACAATCATCGCCCACTACGAGGAATTTTGTAATCATTCTCCGATAATTTCCCGTGGTTATTTTGATTTAAAGAACAATACCAGGTTGGCTGTAGGTGAAGATATTTGTACAAGGCTACGCAATACGCAATGCACCCGAGAAGCGTGCGCAAAATAGCGGCATAGAGTGGTGTAGATGTGCGAAAGAGTTGGCAACAGCAGTGCTAACTGCCTTCCTTGCCCACACTATTCGCCCGGGCACTTTCAAACGGCACTCATAATAGGGTGAATGCCATATATGAGAGATATATTAAATAAATAACAACAAATTAATAAATAATAGAAATGAATAATTCGGAATAATATTATAAATGATATTGGAATATTGGGATTTCCCTGTCGTTTTTTCCTTTTTGTTAATTTACCAATAAAAACAGGTGGCATCCCAGGGAGCAGTTCCAACACCTCCTCCGGAAAAATTCAAAGGGACAACAAAGTTAAGTGCAAATTTATATTGTTAATAAATTACAGCACCTGCATACCGGAGGAATGTGACAATATATATATCTTCAAAATTCAATTTCATCGCAGTAGCATTGGATATAATTTCGATGGCAATTTCATTACGAATGTTGCATAATATTGATGCTTCTTGAAGCTGTTACTCCAGTTAGACGATAACACATAGATCCATGAATATTCAACTCACTCGATCGTTTTTGACGAGCATTATTGTTTCACATTCAATCCATGCTATGATTTTTGTTTGAGATTGGGAAGAGATTGCCGAGAATATGTAATGTTGTGAAAAAAAGTAGCACAATGTAATGTAAAAATAAGATTGAATCAGGTTCATCAAGATTTTAAATGGAACAAATATCGAGAGTAGACATTTGAAAAGTTGATGTATAATTTTCAGAATCCCAACTATTCGATAGGATTGGTGGGATGTAATACAATTGCGTTGAATGAATGACGCGATCACTCCACAATGATATTAATCGGGTAGATTCGTGAGAATGAGAATTTTACACTTTTCACATTCGAGATGATGATAATCCGAGAAACGCAGTGCGCAGTTGCATTGGTTGGGATATATAAGTTGAGGAAATTTCAGTATGTGCTATCGGTTTACTGTGTCGGGAATGAGTGAATAATAATGGCTGAGGAATTTGTCACCACGAAGCATTGAACGGCCTAGAGATATATCAATGCGCGCGGTAGTCATTCATGTGCGATGACACAAATTATGTCATGAGCGCATGTCGCTGTCGCTTGAAATGAGAATGACCTGCAGGCGACCAATGCAGCCAACATGCCATCGATTTCCAACACGTTCTCAATTCGAATCAAAATTTCATTCATCACCTGTGAAATTTATCTGTTGTAAATCGTCCATATCTACATCTACATTAATATTATAAAGAAGTAATAGATATAATTTAGTTTGTCTGTATGTGACGGGTAAAATCTGAAACTAGTCAACCGATTTTGAGAATTTTCATTGATAGATAGCTACACCATTTCTGAATCCTATAGGCCGTATTTCATTTCGATGAAAAATAGTTTCAAGCTTGCGATTGCAATATTTGAGGAGCAAATTAGAGCAAAAACTGTCGTTCGGATGGTTTATCGGTCGACGTTGACTTGATAGTTTGGTGTACATGGAAATAATGTACTACAAAATTATTAGTATCCTGTGGATCTATAAAAAAGTTAGCGACACGATATACTCAGCTTTCATAATAACGATTCAAGTATTGAACAAAATATTGAAAGTGAATAAGATATTATGAGGTTATTTTTGAGTGAATTCATTTGGCACAATATATATCCATCTTTGGGATAACAAATCATCATAGCATTTTGGAAGTTTCATGAAAATGAAATTCGTTTTTTGTAGAATGTTACTCAGTCGCATAGTTCGAGAGATGACAGAAAATGAATATCACCACAGATGAATGAATCAGGCTTGAGTCCGAAGTGACTATCATTTAATATGTAGCGGGCTGCGCGTTTTATATCATTATGAAGGCGGAATTATGAATGAATGTGTCTCTGTTATTACTGAACGCAGATTCTATCGAACGCATTGTTATAAAAATTAGCATGGATGTAGAACATAACCTGGAAAAACAGCTGAACTACCATCAGATCAATTCGATTCATACACCTCGGCTATCATTCTCTTAATTGATAGTTTCCAAAAATTTCGCATATATATCTGGCCCAAACTTATTACTATGACCACTGAGATTACCTATCTCGATTCCAAATCGATATATGAATACCATTTTAACACAGGTTATGAATGCCATTTCATTTTTCTTATTACTAATGAATGGATAAGGAGATTTTGAATAATTTGGAATCGTGGAATACTGATTTCAGTCAGTATCTATTGAATTAAGCGACGAACGAGATGAAAAATGCAGTTATAATTGATTCCAAGTGGTACAGAAGTTTCTGGAACCGATGACAATGTGGCTGCTACCGAAAAAAAAATTCCGAAGTACAAAACGTCAAGATATGATTTTGAGGTGAGAGCACTAGTACTCGGTCACTATTCTGTTGAGTTCAACTGAATTGATCTATAGAAACATCAGTATTAATTAAAAGTTCATATTCTTCCGTAATCATCACGCGCATCGATATTTTTCTAGAACGTTCGATGCCTCATGGTGATCGATTTCGTAGCCATTTTCCATCACTCTATGTTCATACTATGAGTAGACACTATATGCCAATCAGTGTGAACAAAATATTTCTTCTTACACTCAGTGTAGTTTTTTATTTTTATTCAAATTTCACCGAGCATATTCGATATGGACTCATCATCTCAAAATAAGATGATCATCCTCATTTATTCACAGTCAATATAATTGCGAAGAATCACGTTGGCGACGCCGTGCAGTTTTGTTCCCTGTATCTCAGATATCTCACCATCTGCTTTTTTTCAAGGACGATCATATTAATAGATATCATCAATAAAATAAAATGAAACTTATTGTGTATGATATTCGAGGTAGTTCCACAGGCATTTATCTTTTTCCGATAGATTTTTCTTTCCGATTCTGCAAATGTATCATCTTAGTATTTCGCAATAATTGCCGGAATCCTGACAAGTTTGACTACACTGTTTATGAATGAATCGTGTTTGAATATAACACATTTGATCCGGGCCTTATGAGAAGATTTTTTTATTTTGTCTGAGAATTTTTTTTTTTATGTAAGAACGAGTCGATCAATTTCCATAAAAAAAAGCAATTTTTTACAACATCATTCTAAAATACTACTAAATTTTACCATAATTTTTTATCTCATTGTCATCGAGACAAATAATTTTGAGAGTCTCGAAAATTTATGAAATGGCGGAATACATAACATGAATGCGCCTAGTACAGAACTTTTGATTATGATATTTACATGGATATCATGAGGATAGAATATGAATGTTTGTATGAGATTCAATTCAAAATAAATTGAATTAATAATCGTTGACTGTAGGTATGAGATTGGAATGGTCGAAAAATTGAATGCGTGATGGAAAAGCACCTCGCAGTGAACACTGCATAAATCTTTTGTATGAAAAATGTGAATTTTGTTCATTTTGTATAAATTATTTAACTGTTCGTTGCGTGTTACAATGTTGAACACAGTAGGTTTATGTTAGATAATAATTTGAACACAGTTGATGTTACTGATCACTGTGGTGAGATGATGAGTGTTGAGTTGTGGTCTCGATGAATTTACGTCCATCTTGTGAATTCATCACCAAAAGGAATAATATTTATTCGCGTTGAAATTTTTAGTGTGAGATGGAAGAGTTGAGGTGATTCACATCAATTTGATGAGATGAAATATGAAATTGAAATTGAGAACTAGCGCAACGGCGGCGCGCCTGATCGTTCGTGTTGGGTAACGCTCGATGAACGACCATTCTGTTCTGTTTCTCTATGCAAACTGGCATCGCTAAATTGAGCTCTCCTCAACTGTTACTATTATTCATTGCAAATAGCTTACTGCTATCTCATTAATTATTGTGTGTCACTTCAGTCTTGTTTTAATTCATTATCTTATTCATTGCCTCCTCTTTAGCATATACACAGGTAATCATGATGTTAAGATCCGACGGCACGGGGCTTCACGACCCACGTGCAATCGCCACCGCATGTGAGAATTGTGTGTTTCATTGTGTATTTCATTCGCTACCTTTATTGAAATATATATCAAGTAAAGTTTACATCGGCGTATTGTGCAAATTTATTGTACCCTAAAGTCCCTGCCATCTCCACCATCCTTCATTATCACCATAATCATTCTGAATTTACATTTTTTTGCCTGCTCTAACAGCGCCCGTCGATCTCTAATGTGCAATTGACCGAAATTGATCAATCCCGCACTCCCTCCTCGCATGTAGTGAGTAGTGGTCTTGTGTCCTGGACATGCAACTTGCACGTCCAGGAGGTGCTGCCACGAACAAGCAAATTAGTCAATTGGAAGAAATGTTGATATTTCAACGATATGGATAACGTATTCGCACACTCCGATGTAAAGAAATGGAATAATATTAGCAAAATGCAGGAATGTATCATTTTTTTATGAGTATCGATATACAAGTTATTCAATTTTCTCGAAAAAATGATGATTATTGATTATGAATCATCAAATATTGCATATCATCATTCATTATATTGCGATTTTCGATTCAGAAATCATCATTCAGGACTCATTATATGTATAATCATCACTGCTGTAACGTTCTTGTTACTTTAAGGGATGGAAGTTATTGAGGGGTGAAAAATGAGATCTCACCCAATTTCGCTATTTTTTACTCAGTATGCACTAGTATGCAAAATTTTGATATCGGATCGGTAAAAATCAAGTGGTTTCCAAGTGAAATAATTAGAGATAGCATTTTGAATACTATCTAAATTTCCGAATTTTTCCTCGGTCAGAAAGTGTTGTAGCGATCAAAATAAATGGGAATTCGATGGTGCAATGTCGGAAGAGCAGGGTGGGTAAGGCAATACCTCTCTGCCCGATTCATTGATTTTTTCCAAGGATTGTATTGTGGAGTGCGTTCTTGCATCATTATATTGCAGAATAACGCCTTTCTTGTTGTCAATCACGAGACGCATCCCAGTTAAAAAATGAATCACTCAATCCAATTGTTCTCAATGGAGGTACACATTCATAGTTTGCCTAGGTTTCAGCTCTTCAAAATAGACGATCCTACTGAACTCACAAAAGCGCTTTTTGAGATGTCAACCTGGTCTATAAATACTTCGCGACAATTCATACGAGGACAGCCACTGCTTTTCGCGTATTGGATAATCATAGAGAACCCACTTTCTTATTTCCAGTAGTCAAGCAATCAAAAAGCGCTTTCGTATTGTACCGTTGAGGCAATAAGTTGCATGCGATGAAACGGTTAGCTTTTTCCTCTTCGGACAGTTTTTATGGGACCCAAACACCTGCTCTGCTTACTTTACTGATCTGCTGCGAATGTTGTTGGTTGGACGACCAAGATAAATTCGGAGTGATTGACAGTTCCTTGATTGTTTAATACTATTCAGAATGGATTCAAATATATGGCAGCAGTGTCTAACTGCTGCCCATTCTCATTGCAAGCGATGGTGACATGCGTCAATAACATAATATTTCACACTGCACATGAATGATTACCGCGCGCATCGATAAATTTTGACCTCATTCGATGTCGCGTGGTAATCAATTTCGAGGCTATCTTTTCTTCACTTACTTCTTTTATTTAGTGTAGCGTGCAGGCTACGCGTGTGAATCATTTCTCAAGCTTTTCCTCACATTCGCGTATATCGAATTCAGCCGTGTCTTAAGTTAAATGTAAAAAGTGATCGACAGATCAATCTCATCAAATCTACCCAATCGAATAGTTAGTGCGATAAATATTATCCGCTATCGTCCCAAGTGTACACCCATAAAAAAAAAATTATTCAATTCTATTTCAATGAACTCAGTGCTTAATTTCACATAATATTCGTATATCTTCCTCTCACCATTCCATATCATTCTTCCTGACATTTTTTGTCTCACCTTAATCTCAAACAGACACGGATTTGCTTGCACTTCCACCCTCAACACGTCATTATCTGGTTGTTGATATTTCTGATTAAAAACGAGAGAAAGCGTATTGAATCTCTCTCGGATGAATATATATATTGTGACGTGGCGCTAGGCCGCACATGGTGGTCGAACGTAAAAGCGGTGTGTGAGGAGCGGCGTGACCTCCCATGTCGCCTCATTGGCTAAGTTTGAATGCACTGCCGCGTGCAATTTTGATTTGATTGTAGGGCCGACACGAAATCAATAAGTATCGTCGCGGTGATATGAAATCGATGCATGATTGAGATAACGAATTACAGTTGCGTCGGGAATATTCGGGAGGATCCATCAAGAGGGACCTGACTGATTCGCACATAAATGTGGCGGATGAGGCACTTCGTCATCAGAAGTTCTGATGCAGAGTTGGGTACGCCAGCAGCAAGCAGCAAGAGCGGTGGGGGTAACTCACACAGTCTCAAGCCACGTACGTGTGAACAGCACGCTTCGGCTAGCTTCGGACAGTGGAAAAGAGCAAACAGTATATTTCTTTCGCCTTTTTCCGAATTGAAACGAGGCTGGTCGACGTCGAACGATGTCGATGCCGGCTAGAGGGCTAAGATATTGTCGGTAAAATAATTTGAATATGCTTTTACCGACACAATTGTACGAATGACCGCCAAAAATATTTAAACTTTTCAGCATTTAATATAAAAAAGTAACTTTTTTCGTTCAGTTTAGATTAAAGTTTTTTGTCAATAAATTAATATACATATTTTTTTGTTTAGCGTGTAATTTATCTATAAATATTTGTGTTAAATATAGAACAATGATTGTTGGTAACATATGTAACTTTCATGCAGCAAATTTATTTTTATTAACATATCACAGATAAAACTTACGAAAATATTCGCACATGTTCCCTGGCTACCTCTTATTCACGATCATATATATATATCTTTTTACCAGGTGTTAATTGTACATGACTATATTATAGCTATGGAGACGGGAATATATGTTTAATATGATGAAATACTATGAATTGAATTTGAAGTGGTACTTATTGAATTATTTTTGTCTAAAAAATGAAAAAATAAAAAATAAAAATATATATTTAATCGAATGTCTCAACATGAAATTGTTCATATTTCATAAATAATTTCATAATATTCATATTTCATTGTTCATGAATCTGAAATGAATAAAATATATTATTTGTAGTATGATGAGGACAATTATTTTGGAGAACGGTTGTTAACAGTTTATAATTATTAATGATAGATTATAGATATCTAAAAGAAATATATACAAATATATTAATAGATAAAATGTCATTACTATTTATTGAATACATATTTATTTACATGCATCATTCTCTCTATTTCCTATTACTGTTTCCGAATAAGACGACTACATTATGACGTAGCTTGAACACATGGGCCGGGTGTCATTAACTAATTGCCTGGTATACCTGAAACGTATATTTTTTCTTACAATATTCATTTATGTCTTAAAAACTCATGCCCAGTGGAAAATATTATATGATATTTTGCTCTACTGAATAGAAAAACATCACTTACTCACAGATTTTATATTATTATCAAAATCATATAATTCCTAATTATTATTTCATGATCACGAAAAAAAAAAAAAAAAAATCAAGAAATCAATGTTTCAGATTTTTATTCATCATTTTTTTGTTTTAAATCAAAATTAAAATATTTTCGTAAATCCACAGATATGCAATCATTATGCTCATACATATTATTCTTCAAATATAAATCAAAGCCACCGGAAAATGATAATAATAATAACTCACTGCACCATCGAGAACCAAATGTGAACCATACTTTAATCTTAGTATATACGAATACACAATATTCATGCAAGTATGCACACATACAAGTAAGAAACAAATTTCATTCATATCTCTCTCTCTCTCTCTCTCTCTTTCTCTTCTTTTCTTGCTGTATTTATATATATATCTTTCTTTTTCTTTCTCATTGCTGTTTGTGCTCGAAAACTTGTACTATCATAAAATGAGCATTCAGAATCTTTTACCAATTGCACCGTATACCTGGATCTCACAAATTTTTCGACAATATTTATTCACAATCAGAGAATATGAAATTTTATTCGATCATTCATGTGTATGAGAAAGATTCAATTGATGAAATATTAATAAATAGATAAATGAAGCATCAAGTATACGTATATTAATTATTTTTTTGTTGCTAATATGAGAATGCGACTTATATATTATTATTCAACATCACCAACCAATTATGTTTCGTAGTCATGTGGTTAAGCTGTATGATTACCATTCAGAGGATTTGGGTTTCGATCCCACATAACAGTATTTTTTTTTTTTTTAATTAATTTGAAATCAATTTTTTTTCAAGTTACACTGCTGAAAATATTACCATCTTGAATAATACTTTCAAATGATAACAATTCAACAGAGTGTAACATTAATGAAAATTCTCCATCATAAGCCATTCATCTTCTTCTTCTTCTTCTCTTTGATGAATAATAATAATAATAATAATAATAATAATAAAAGTGAAAGTGGAATATGCACTTACGATTGTTTCTTCTTTTTTTTTTTCATTTATAATTACCAATGAATAATGGTTATATAGTAACAAAATAATCAAATGTAATAGTAATAATAGTGATAAGATGTAAAATGTGAAATCATATTTGACGCACTTTATTTGAATTAACGCGGGGAACGGCTGGCACAGAAAATGCTGGCGCGCTATAGATATAGTAACGCGTATATAAGCGTGAGCCTACAAAATATGTTTCAATCAACAATAAAACAAGATAAAATAATTGTTACATGTATATATATGTACAGTACTTTGATAACAATATCTTCATAATAATGAACTGTGATTAATGATTATGACTCTTCACTATTATAAATGACTACCAAAAATATATTAAACATTTTTACCCCAATGAATTCAAGAATTGAGATGATTTAAATATTGTTTCAAAATATTATATTCAATGATATATGAGTCAATATTCAACTATTTATGATTTATGTTTTTTTTCTTGTACTTTATTTATTTTATAACAAATTTTTCCATTTATAATTTATATATATTTTAATTTATTAATTCATGTGTAAATACAAATAATATAACAAAATTAAATAGTAGACATTATTTCAATTGTATAATGAACAAATTCCTCTTATAGTTGAAAAAGCAAACAAAAAAATATAATTTAGGTTTTCACAAATTATTTTTATGATTTGAAAAAAAAAAATTTTTTTTTATTCATATAATTAAATATAAAAAATATAAATTATACATAATTATCTTTAAAAATATTATATTCGTATTTATAATCATATATCCTGTATGTTTCATAATTTTTATTAATAAAATGATAAATTCATATATATAAATGAGAATAAGAGGAATATAGATGATGGACAAAAATTATTTACGTTATCATTTTTTAATTTCATCATTTAATATTTTCCATGATATAATAGGATAAAATTATAGAAAAAATAATTTCTTTTCTATATCATATGTATAATAATTATATGTTTTGTCTATTTCTCTCTTGGTGACTTCTTTTTCCTGAAAAAAAAAACATATATTGTGGTATTCCACTACACCCTTGAGGTTCCACAAATGGCGCGTTAGGTTTTTTTAAAGTGGACCTTCGCCGAGAACCCTATAATACCACTCATACATTCATTATGCTAAATATTCCCAGCATCTGCGGCATGCAATTTCAATTCGCTTCTGCTTTTTACCCCATCTACTTTACATAAATTTTTATGAGCCATGCGTTCTAGATGCTCGTTATTAATTTTATAGTTTGTCGCCGTCATTTTCATCGCTCTCCATGCAGACTTCAACACACATACTGCATTGACGCTGGAGGATGAAAGTTTATTACGTTTTTTTGTTTTCAAATCCGGCAATATGGAAAAAACACGTTCTGAATCCGCGTTTGAATTCGGCAATGATCTGACAGCGTTCAAAAGAGATACCAGATTATGAAATTTATAGCTATCCAGATACGTGAAAACCTTTTTCCGACCTTCATCAAAATTCAAATTTATAAATTTTTCTTCTTCTATATGCGATACTGAATGGTATATATTATACCATTCTTCTTTTAATTTTTGCTCATCGAAACCATTAAGGGTTTGAGCTATAAACCGAACATCATCAAACGACGTTTCCCGATTTGAATCAAAGAGTGCCGCTTGTGGCTTTAAAACTTTTAATTTTAATAAAAATTTATTTTCAATGGGCAATCGTTTTCGAATTTCCTGGGCAGCAGTAACATAGAACTGTAAACAATTTTCTCGTATTTCAGATACTATGTTTACATGTCCATCTGTCACTAATTGCGCCAAGTACGTTTCGCAACGAGTTTCCAAATGAACTTCATTAATCATTTTATAATTATTATTTAATTTGACATTAATGTTTATATCGAAATTGTCTAAAAATTCCGATCGTAAAAAATGTTTACATATTTTGAACAGAAATTCGAACGATTTCGTGTGCAAAATATGTATTCTAGTTTCTGTAGATTGGAAAAAAGCATTAAATTGATTAAAAAAATTTAAAACATATTCCAAAAATAATAAATAAGCTTGCATATCTGGATTTTTCATTATTAATAATAGGTTTTCTCCAACTTTGTCGCTTAGGACCATTTCCGTTAAAAAATTTTCAAAAGTAGTCCACGATTCAACTACTCTCGCAATGGACGCGTGCCGAGAAAGTCATCGCGTTTCTGATAATTTTGAAATTTTTTTGTTCGAATTCGCAAAACATTCCGAAAATTCTTTATAAATGGCACTGCGTTTCGGACTGCAGTTAATGAAACTCCCGATTTTTTTGATAAATTCCTCACAATGATGAGGAATTGCAGCACAAGCGGCTTGTGCAACCAAAGCAGACGCATGGCAGGGACATGTAAATGTTAATAAATTTGGACATACTGATTCCAATTTTTTCTTGAAAGATTCATGCCTACCTGTCATGACAGACGCATTGTCGCATGACAGAGCAATAATATTTAGAAACGGGATTTGAAATTTCCACATTTCACATTTAAATGTGTGGAACAATTTTTCCGCGCTACTATCACGTGCATCCATATTCATTAGTTCTAATAACTGTGATGAAACTTCTAATGTTTCAGGATAAACATATCGTACATGAAATGTCATCCATTTCTCATTTGAGATATCAGAAGTTTCATCAACAAAAATTGAAAATTTCGAATTTTGAAGAATATTTACGACCCTACTCGACTCTACAGGGTATAAGACATTAGATATTATTTTTTGACACTTGTCCCTATTCATACGCATGCTTTGGAGTACATCCGCATCTTTACCGACTGCTTGAAAGGAACTCAAAATATCATTCGCGACGTGAAATGCAATATTTTTTACCGCGATCAGCGCTGCAAACTGTACCTCTGCTGATTTCTTTCTTTCATCGAACGATGGAAATGACGCATTCGACGCATTAATATTATTACTACTACCACTACCACTACCACTACCATCACCATTATTATTATTATTATTATTATTATTATTATTATTATTATTATTATTATTATTATTATTATTATTATTATTATTATTATTATTATTATTATTATTATTATTATTATTATTATTATTATTATTATTATTATTATTATTATTATTATTATTATTATTATTATTATTATTATTATTATTATTATTATTATTATTATTATTATTATTATTATTATTATTATTATTATTATTATTATTATTATTATTATTATTATTATTATTATTATTATTATTATTATTATTATTATTATTATTATTATTATTATTATTATTATTATTATTATTATTATTATTATTATTATTATTATTATTATTATTATTATTATTATTATTATTATTATTATTATTATTATTATTATTATTATTATTATTATTATTATATATGTATTGATGATTCAGCGTGCCGTTCTATATGTGATAAACTTCCTACCAACGATGTGTTACATATCGAACAATAAAAAGTTTTATCCACATTAGGCACTTGCTGCAACCATGATTTACATACCTCTAATTCTGACCATTGTTTGTTGAACTTCCGTTTCCTTGAATATGTTGATCCTGGAACTGATTGGCACACATTTTCCCCGAGGCACTCACGATTATAATTTTCGCTGATGATAGGAACACTTTTCTTCATAATTTCTTTATGAAGTAGTGAATCAGCATGTCTTGGCGGAAAAGTATTACACGAGATGTCCTTATTGCACATGATACAATGATAAAATGTATCGTTAAATGGCACTTTTTTGATCCAGTCCTTCAGTCTTTCATCCGAAACCCACGCATCCATGAAACTTCGCTTTGATTTTTTTTCACACGAAGTCGCCATTTTTTTTTTAAATTTATATCAAAAAATATTCCCAATTTTATGTTAAGAATATATTACTATGAAGTAATAAATTATGAAAAATTGAATTTTTATATATTATATATGACGAAAGTTACAACACAACACCAAGCGCGAGTAATACACACGATTGAAAATCACGATATATCACTATAATGATTGACGAATGAAATAAAACGATCTTCACAATAATGGTACGATATGCCGCAAAGAAACAGTAACGACTAATTTGCAGCTCGTGACAAATGAATAAAATGACCGTTGGAAATGAGTCGTTTTTGTTTCGGTGTTGCGAACGAAAATCTATCATAAATCCACTTCCCTTTTATATGCATTTATTATCTATCGATAGGAGGATAGTTGAGTAAATACAATTATTGTATTCACAATTGTAATTACCCGATTATCCCTTACAAGTAATAAATTTGTATTTATATTTATATATATTGGATGTTCCATAATTTTTATGAATAAATAATAGATTTATACATGAATGAGAATGAAGGGGCTATAGATAATCGACAAGAATTATGTCAATTTTAATTTCATTATTTAATTTTTTTCAAGATATAATAGAATGAAATTATACAGAATATAATTTTTTCTCGTACCATATATATATATATATCATCGATCTACTTTCCTTTTATATGGATTTAATATGTATTTACAAAATTTATGTGTTAATCAAAAAAATGAAAAATATATTAATCTGAATACCAATATAATTTTTATAATGGATAATGAATTCATTCGAAATGAAAGAAAATTTGTGATATACATATGATATAGGAAAGAAATTATTTTTTCTATAATTTTATCCTATTATATCATGGAAAATATTGAATGATGGAATTAAAAAATGATAACGTAAATAATTTTTGTCCATCATCTATATTTCTCTTATTCTCATTTATATATATGAATTTATCATTTTATTAATAAAAATTATGAAACATACAGGATATATAATTATAAATACAAATATAATATTTTTGAAGATAATTATGTATAATTCATATTTTTTATATTTAATTATATGAATAAAAAAAATTTTTTTTTTTTCAAATCATAAAAATAATTTGTGAAAACCTAAATTATATTTTTTCGTTTGATTTTTCAACTATAAGAGGAATTTGTTCATTATACAATTGAAATAATGTCTACTATTTAATTTTGTTATATTATTTGTATTTACACATGAATTAATAAATTAAAATATATATAAATTATAAATGGAAAAATTTGTTATAAAATAAATAAAGTACAAGAAAAAAAACATAAATCATAAATAGTTGAATATTGACTCATATATCATTGAATATAATATTTTGAAACAATATTTAAATCATCTCAATTCTTGAATTCATTGGGGTAAAAATGTTTAATATATTTTTGGTAGTCATTTATAATAGTGAAGAGTCATAATCATTAATCACAGTTCATTATTATGAAGATATTGTTATCAAAGTACTGTACATATATATACATGTAACAATTATTTTATCTTGTTTTATTGTTGATTGGAACATATTTTGTAGGCTCACGCTTATATACGCGTTACTATATCTATAGCGCGCCAGCATTTTCTGTGCCAGCCGTTCCCCGCGTTAATTCAAATAAAGTGCGTCAAATATGATTTCACATTTTACATCTTATCACTATTATTACTATTACATTTGATTATTTTGTTACTATATAACCATTATTCATTGGTAATTATAAATGAAAAAAAAAAAGAAGAAACAATCGTAAGTGCATATTCCACTTTCACTTTTATTATTATTATTATTATTATTATTATTATTATTCATCAAAGAGAAGAAGAAGAAGAAGATGAATGGCTTATGATGGAGAATTTTCATTAATGTTACACTCTGTTGAATTGTTATCATTTGAAAGTATTATTCAAGATGGTAATATTTCCAGCAGTGTAACTTAAAAAAAAATTGATTTCAAATTAATAAAAAAAAAAAAAAATACTGTTATGTGGGATCGAAACCCAAATCCTCTGAATGGTAATCATACAGCTTAACCACATGACTACGAAACATAATTGGTTAGTGATGTTGAATAATAATATATAAGTCGCATTCTCATATTAGCAACAAAAAAATAATTAATATACGTATACTTGATGCTTCATTTATCTATTTATTAATATTTCATCAATTGAATCTTTTTCATACACATGAATGATCGAACAAAATTTCATATTTTCTGATTGTGAATAAATATTGTCGAAAAATTTGTGAGATCCAGGTATACGGTGCAATTGGTAAAAGGTTCTGAACGCTCATTTTATGATAGTACAAGTTTCGAGCACAAACAGCAATGAGAAAGAAAAAGAAAGATATATATATGCATACAGCAATGAGAAAGAAAAAGAAAGATATATATATAAATACAGCAAGGAAAGAAGAGAAAAAGAGAGAGAGATAGGAATGAAATTTGTTTCTTACTTGTATCTATAGATACTTGTATGAATATTCTGCATTTGTATATTCTATATAAATGTATGATTCACAATTGTTTCTAAATGACGTAGTGCATATTCATCATTATTTGCTGGTTGCTATGATTTATATTGGAAAAATAATATATATAAATATAATGATTGATTATCTAAACATTTGCGAAAATATCCAAATTTTTATTTAAATTTAAAAAAAGATGAACAAAGATCTCGAAGATTGATTCCTTGATTTTTTTTTTTTTTCATGATAAATAATTTTTTTTTCATATTTGTAAATATGAATGTATATACGAATATTTGGTTGGTAGAGTATCAAGTAATGATTTGATAAAATGTGATATAAGAAAATATTTTTAATATATAATATGAGAAAGAAAAAAAAAATGACATCTGGGACCGAACCCAGACTTTTCGCATGACAATTACATCGCCTAACCACACGGCCACAAACCTTGAATAAAGCATTTTCATAAATAATAATATATAAATCGCATTTTTATATCAATAACAAAAATAAATAATAATTCTATATATGTTAACCTAACGCTTAATTAATTAGTTAATTAATTAATTAATTAATTAATTAATTTATTTATTTATTTATTCATTCATCTATTAATATTTCATCAATTGTATCTTTTTTAGAGATATGAATGATCGAATAAAATTTCATATTCTCTGATTGCGAATAAATATTGTCGAAAAATTTGTGACATCCAGGTATACAGTGCAATTGGTAAAAGGTTCTGAACGCTCATTTTATGATAGTACAAGTTTCGAGCACAAACAGCAATGAGAAAGAAAAAGAAAGATATATATATAAATACAGCAAGGAAAGAAGAGAAAGAGAGAGAGAGAGAGAGATATGAATGAAATTTGTTTCTTACTTGTATGTGTGCATACTTGCATGAATATTGTGTATTCGTATATACTAGATTAAAGTATGGTTCACATTTGGTTCTCGATGGTGCAGTGAGTTATTATTATTATCATTTTCCGGTGGCTTTGATTTATATTTGAAGAATAATATGTATGAGCATAATGATTGCATATCTGTGGATTTACGAAAATATTTTAATTTTGATTTAAAACAAAAAAATGATGAATAAAAATCTGAAACATTGATTTCTTGATTTTTTTTTTTTTTTTTTCGTGATCATGAAATAATAATTAGGAATTATATGATTTTGATGATAATATAAAATCTGTGAGTAAGTGATGTTTTTCTATTCAGTAGAGCAAAATATCATATAATATTTTCCACTGGGCATGAGTTTTTAAAACATAAATGAATATTGTAAGAAAAAATATACGTTTCAGGTATACCAGGCAATTAGTTAATGACACCCGGCCCATGTGTTCAAGCTACGTCATATTGTAGTCGTCTTATTCGGAAACAGTAATAGGAAATAGAGAGAATGATGCATGTAAATAAATATGTATTTAATAAATAGTAATGACATTTTATCTATTGATATATTTGTATATATTTCTTTTATATATCTATAATCTATCATTAATAATTATAAACTGTTAACAACCGTTCTCCAAAATAATTGTCCTCATCATACTACAAATAATATATTTTATTCATTTCAGATTCATGAACAATGAAATATGAATATTATGAAATTATTTATGAAATATGAACAATTTCATGTTGAGACATTCGATTAAATATATTTTTTTATTTTTTATTTTTTCATTATTTAGACAAAAATAATTCAATAAGTACCACTTCAAATTCAATTCATAGTATTCCATCATATTAAACATATATTCCCGTCTCCATAGCTATAATATAGTCATGTACAATTAACACCTGGTAAAAAGATATATATATATGATCGTGAATAAGAGGTAGCCAGGGAACATGTGCGAATATTTTCGTAAGTTTTATCTGTGATATGTTAATAAAAATAAATTTGCTGCATGAAAGTTACATATGTTACCAACAATCATTGTTCTATATTTAACACAAATATTTATAGATAAATTACACGCTAAACAAAAAAATATGTATATTAATTTATTGACAAAAAACTTTAATCTAAACTGAACGAAAAAAGTTACTTTTTTATATTAAATGCTGAAAAGTTTAAATATTTTTGGCGGTCATTCGTACAATTGTGTCGGTAAAAGCATATTCAAATTATTTTACCGACAATATCTTAGCCCTCTAGCCGGCATCGACATCGTTCGACGTCGACCAGCCTCGTTTCAATTCGGAAAAAGGCGAAAGAAATATACTGTTTGCTCTTTTCCACTGTCCGAAGCTAGCCGAAGCGTGCTGTTCACACGTACGTGGCTTGAGACTGTGTGAGTTACCCCCACCGCTCTTGCTGCTTGCTGCTGGCGTACCCAACTCTGCATCAGAATTTCTGATGACGAAGTGCCTCATCCGCCACATTTATGTGCGAATCAGTCAGGTCCCTCTTGATGGATCCTCCCGAATATTCCCGACGCAACTGTAATTCGTTATCTCAATCATGCATCGATTTCATATCACCGCGACGATACTTATTGATTTCGTGTCGGCCCTACAATCAAATCAAAATTGCACGCGGCAGTGCATTCAAACTTAGCCAATGAGGCGACATGGGAGGTCACGCCGCTCCTCACACACCGCTTTTACGTTCGACCACCATGTGCGGCCTAGCGCCACGTCACAATATATATATTCATCCGAGAGAGATTCAATACGCTTTCTCTCGTTTTTAATCAGAAATATCAACAACCAGATAATGACGTGTTGAGGGTGGAAGTGCAAGCAAATCCGTGTCTGTTTGAGATTAAGGTGAGACAAAAAATGTCAGGAAGAATGATATGGAATGGTGAGAGGAAGATATACGAATATTATGTGAAATTAAGCACTGAGTTCATTGAAATAGAATTGAATAATTTTTTTTTTATGGGTGTACACTTGGGACGATAGCGGATAATATTTATCGCACTAACTATTCGATTGGGTAGATTTGATGAGATTGATCTGTCGATCACTTTTTACATTTAACTTAAGACACGGCTGAATTCGATATACGCGAATGTGAGGAAAAGCTTGAGAAATGATTCACACGCGTAGCCTGCACGCTACACTAAATAAAAGAAGTAAGTGAAGAAAAGATAGCCTCGAAATTGATTACCACGCGACATCGAATGAGGTCAAAATTTATCGATGCGCGCGGTAATCATTCATGTGCAGTGTGAAATATTATGTTATTGACGCATGTCACCATCGCTTGCAATGAGAATGGGCAGCAGTTAGACACTGCTGCCATATATTTGAATCCATTCTGAATAGTATTGAACAATCAAGGAACTGTCAATCACTCCGAATTTATCTTGGTCGTCCAACCAACAACATTCGCAGCAGATCAGTAAAGTAAGCAGAGCAGGTGTTTGGGTCCCATAAAAACTGTCCGAAGAGGAAAAAGCTAACCGTTTCATCGCATGCAACTTATTGCCTCAACGGTACAATACGAAAGCGCTTTTTGATTGCTTGACTACTGGAAATAAGAAAGTGGGTTCTCTATGATTATCCAATACGCGAAAAGCAGTGGCTGTCCTCGTATGAATTGTCGCGAAGTATTTATAGACCAGGTTGACATCTAAAAAAGCGCTTTTGTGAGTTCAGTAGGATCGTCTATTTTGAAGAGCTGAAACCTAGGCAAACTATGAATGTGTACCTCCATTGAGAACAATTGGATTGAGTGATTCATTTTTTAACTGGGATGCGTCTCGTGATTGACAACAAGAAAGGCGTTATTCTGCAATATAATGATGCAAGAACGCACTCTACAATACAATCCTCGGAAAAAATCAATGAATCGGGCAGAGAGGTATTGCCTTACCCACCCTGCTTTTCCGACATTGCACCATCGAATTCCCAACTCGGAAATTCGGAAAAAGGCGAAAGAAATATACTGTTCGCTCTTTTCCACTGTCCGAAGCTAGCCGAAGCGTGCTGTTCACACGTACGTGGCTTGAGACTGTGTGAGTTACCCCTACCGCTCTTGCTGCTTGCTGCTGGCGTACCCAACTCTGCATCACTGATCAGAACTCAAATAGCCTAGGTCGTCGTGCACATGAGTAATCCTTCTCGTCATCATTAAAAAAAGTTCAGACTCTATAGACTACCCAGTTAGCTTTTTCCATAAAACTGTTATAAAAGGCGTATTTTGTTAGTTAAAACGTGTATAGTACGTCGGCCCATGGTGGCATAGACATAAAATAATGACATTGTTATCAATTATATCGTCCTTCGCGTGTTTGAGTGTGTGAAGCTAAACTGACGAGGTCATCACCGTGGTGAAGTTAGTTATACGAAAAATCGAATCTTATTCAAATCCACATCTTGGTGCAGGTGATCGATAACGTGATCCCCTACACCGATGATAATCATACAATGAAACTATTTCGGCATAACCATTTTCTTTATTATTTTATTGTTATTCTTGAATCATATCTATTTTGCTTATTGTTGATAAATTTATGTTTTGTTCTATGTTACTTTCAAAAAAATCTCTCTCTGTTAGTTGGCTCGCCCCGTATGAACCCGCTCCCCCTGATAACAACCTATCTTTTTCCAGGCCATATCGGAAGTTTTTCTTTACCAATTAATTTTTGTCATTTTTTCATGAATGAATATTTATGAAATATGAAATATGAAAGAAATAACTGGCGCCCGCGGAAGTAGGAAGTTGCCCACTTCACACACATAGCGAACGAAACCAATAGTGCGTGGATTTGGGTTGGTGGTCCCCACCCCAGACCAAGACCGCGTCACAATATATATATCTCCGTATAGACTTTCCTCCCTCATAGTGTAACCTTCGAAGTAATATCTTGGACAACTGTTGTCTTCATTCAGACCACATGATTCGAAAGTCCAGCTCCAGCCAAAGCGTCGCAGGTTCCACTGAGAATAGATGCTTTACCCATTTGAGAATTAATGGGAATCGGCACTTTTGGATTCACACCATTATTTGTGTATGAATCGGTCGTGGAAATAAATTTACATCAGGATCTGAAGGATTAAACCATAACCCGTCTGAAATCATGTTTTCTCTCAAGATACGTTTTTCATCTGGAAGTTCATTGATAACTAACGAAGATGGTATCCCAGGTGGTCACCTCCAATTTTGTTGCCGTTTTTGTTCCGAGATGAACGTATGTTTTTCTGGCTGAAAAATATTCCTAGGGGGTGAAATTGACCTCCAAAGTTCATCACCTCAAGAGGTAGTTTTGTGGTTCCGTATACTTACAGTCAATATTTTTCGAAATAACCGAAGAAATAATGAACCGCAGAAAAACGGTGAAGAACCTGTAGAAGTACGCATTCGAGAATCGAAATTATCTAAAATTTGTAATCGTTGGAAATAATGGAAACTGAATAAGATTATAAATATTGTTCAGTCGACAAGAAGAATTATGGCAATGTAAAGAGCAGAAAGAAAAACAGGAAATACATGTTTTTTCGTTGAAATAAATATGCCTATGTTTGGATAATGTGATAGTATTGTGATGAAACCTGCGGATATTGAGAATATTGAGGTAGTTTATCGCGTCATCTCCCGGCGATTGAATATTCCAAACTGTCATCATCTTGAATTCACCCATAAATAATGAAGGAATACGATTGAAAAACAGTTCGACAAATATATTAATGTTTGCAATGAATGGATATAATGGAATCAGAGTAATATAAAAAGATTTCCTGCATCTTGGAGAACTATTGGAGGATTGAGAAATAGAAATTGTAGAAGACAATGAAAAAGCATCTACCCTCTATGAACCGAAGCTATCTGATGACGCATGTACCATCGAAGATAAAGACTTGAATCACGTATATGAGTTGAGGGCTATCAAATATTGTTGGGATATGACGCGAGATGATAAATATAAAGTTGAGGGAAAAGGAATTTCGTATTATGTGCTTTATTTCAATGCTTCATAAAAAGTGTTATAATCATCTAATTTGAGTCAAATATGCCCCGCTCTGTTCGATAACTTATTACCAACAAGATTCCAACTCCAAAATGCCCCTCTCGTGGAAGCCTTTGTCCTTATTCGCAAAAAAACCCGAATAACCAATTTTCACAGGCCTCTATTGAAGCCAAATTTGTACTTCCAAGCGCGTTGGCTATAGAGAGGAATAGATGGCGGATACTTGGTGCCAGGTCTGGACTATAGGGTGAATGCGTAAGAACTTCTTATCCGAGCTCCCAGAGCTTCTGACGCGTCATCAAAGATGTGTGCGGCCTGGCGTTGTCCTGATAAAACATGATTCCTGACCTATTCACCAATACTGGCCGCTTTTGTTCGATCGTCAGCTTCAAATGGTCGAGTTGTTCACAGTAAAGGGACGAATTGAGCGTCTGGCCACAGGGGAGCAGCTCATAGTAGAGTATTTCCTGCCAGTTCCACCAAACACACAGCAACACCTTCCTGGCCGTCAATCCCGGCTCGGCCACGGTCTGGGCCGCTTCGTCGGCTTTTGACCATCATCTACGTCGCTTGACATTATCGTGAGTGACCCATTTCTCATCACCAGTTACCATTTTCTTCAGAAATGGGTCGATTTTGTTGCGATTTAGTAGCGATTTGCAGATGGGAATTCCGTCCATGAGGTTTTTTTGAGTCAGCTCATGTGACACCCAAACATTTAGCTTTTTCTTCAATCCAGCTTTCTGCAAATGGTTCAAAACGGTTTTATGATCGATGTTCAGCCTCTGGGTGATGCTATAACTGCTACCATGATGGTTTATCTCGATATTTCCCATGATTTTATCGAAATTCTCAACGACAGGCCTTCCAGATCGTAGTGAATCATACACCTCCACTAGATTAGAAAGAAATCGCTCGAACCACTGTTGTGCAACACGGACCGGAAGAGTATCAGTTCCGCATACATCATAAATTCTTTTGGTCACTTTCGATGCGTTTTCCCCTTTCACGTAGTGAAAATGCAAAATATAGCGAATTTCTTCCTCCAAGACCTTCATACTCGACACACGATAGTCCCCGACTGAACCGACCGAGCGCAATACTGTCAAAAGAGCGTTTGTAGTATACATACACACCTTTACATTGCTGTATCGTATGATCCGATGTGACCAATAACGGACGAGATATATTTAATTGAAAAAAAAGGCGCAAAATACGGAATTACTTTTTCCCCAACCTATTATAGTCGTTGGTTGAGTGTTAGCAATGAGCGTCACTTGCGCTTGATTTGCACAATGTTTTCCAACCAGATAGTTACAATCAATTGACTCGAGCTGCACAATGATTATTTCATAAGTTTGATTATCATAAAATAATGTCGTTGAGTCACACAAAACCATACAAAAATTACAATATAATGATGAAGACGCAATCAGAACAATGTTGAATGAACGCGACGCATGCACACAGTACAAAAACGTGAAGAAAAATGGCCACGTTGCGCCGGTGGTTGTGTCGCTGAAGGCTACAGCGTGCCGAAAAATATTCAATGTATCGACTCATCGCTGGATCGATGGTTCTCGATACATCGAGAGTTATTCAATAGTGATGAGCGCGGTGGAATACAATTCAAGCCATTACTGAACAACCTGAATGAGAGCACTGGTCAAACAGCCTGGACATGTAACTCGCACGTCTAGGAGTGCTGCCACAAATGAGATATATAATAAACTAGAAAAAACGTTGATTCTTCAACAATTTCATATTCATTTTATCCAAATTTCATATACCCTGCTCAATTTTTTTGTTGAAAAAGAAGGGAGAATGCGATCAATCCAATTCAATTCGATACTGTTAGAACCATTACTGAGATATTGCGATTCAGAAAATTGAAGAAGTTATGTTTTTCATGATATGCACGAGTACGCCATCTATGTACATTACTGAACCCGTAATACAAATATAAATATTGGTCTGTGTAACTCATATGTACAAATTGTTTCATTCTGAGAATATAAACTCAAAAGAAACCCAGTCCCTCATTCCATGTGCCCGTACGGCCTTGAGCAACATCTGTCCGCTATTCAATTGTCGGCGTGGCAACACTCGTATACCTGCTTTTCCTTTAGGAGTTCTGAATGAAATATCATCAGTCTTGAACGTTTCTTCGTAGTGAAAACACGTGGTTATTGTTAATACTTTTTATTAAAGTATGTGCCGTTGCTAGATTTGAAAAAAATATGTTAATTTTGCTTTATAAGTAGTGAATTTCTGACTGGAAGTGAAATTTTCATCTTGATTGTGGCATGAAGACGTTGATTGATGTAAGTGTTGTGAGAGGTGATGAATTTAGGAATACCTGAATGTCCAGAAATCTGTGACAACTTATGAACAGTGTCGTGAAAAGTGCACTCGAAAGAGTACTATTGCTGCAAGAGTACTATTGTTGGAAGACAACACGAAGAAGAACAAGCCAGTATATCGTAAATAAGTCCTCCTCGTACTAGAGCACGCATAAGTGAATCAGCTTTTCGTTTGAAACAATTCCAATGGATTGAATGAAGAGTATGAAAAAAAAGTACTGGATTCTCGGTGTGAAATTCTCAAAGTAACTACATTTTCATGTGAAGAATCTATTTTGAAAGTAACTCAAACTCGTTCTGATGATGTAGCGAAAGCTGTTACTGCTCGGATTGGGTTTGAATATGATTCAGTTGCTGCTGAGGCTAAGTATCGTAATGATTGTTATAATTCTTTGTCGAGACCGACCACTGGAGGTGAAGTCAGTCATCCTCAAGATCAAGCTACAAATCTTGCAATGAAAGAAATATTCACATACATTGAAAATAGCGATGATTGTCAGTTTACATTAGACGAATTAGAAAATATTCGCGAAAGTTCAGTTCCAGAGGAAAGAACCGTTGAGACACGATCAAAGTTGAGGTATGGCAATAATATTGTTATAACTGAAAAATCAGGAACATTATCATTCATGTGTTCTATTGATGATCACCATGATATTCTTTATCAAGCTTAGTACAAAAAAAAAAATTAAATGGAAAAGAAGAACGATTCAAGATCCTGAAAGCTGCGACAGCAATCATTGAAGGAGATATTCAATCTGCAATATTCGATGATTGTAATCACTCCCTGCCAGGTCGTATGTTTGAAGATATTGACAGTGAAATTCCAGAGTCACTGATTCATTTCCTGAAGCGAGTTATTCTAGAGAATGTATGATTAGATTCGAATCATCCAAAATTAGCATGCGCAAATATTAGCCATGGTATTATGACTACTGTTCAGCATTCTAACGATATCAGCGGGGAGACATCTCATACATCGCTGTCAAAACAATTTACTTGATTCAGCAGGAAAAAGAAAAAGATGTAGGAAAAGAAGAAGAAGACATTATATTTGGAGTTTAATCAGATAGTTTTCAATCAGGCGAATAGTTTTCCCCATACTCATAATTTACACCGCTTTTATCATTTTCAATAGTAACATTTTTATTTGACATAATATTATTCCGTTGAACAGGAACACAATAGATCGTGGAATAGGCCTACCAGGAAAACCATGTTAAAAAACGCGCCAAGTACTCTACCTCACATGTAGCGTGGAAATGTGTGCATATTATGAAGAATACAACTTTACCAACTTTTTGAATCGCTATATCTCAGAAATGACGATTCTTATATTTCATGATCCACAATTTTTGTCTGGTCTATTTTCATGATGAAACTTACCGTTTGGCTGAAAATGGAAACAACCCATATTTGCGAACTTTGACCGTGAATGAATTTTTTTTGCAAATGTAGGATCGATGGGGACTTCTCACATTTTGTTTCAAATAGTGTTCTCAACAGTCGTACTGATTTTCAGTTCTATGCGAATTATTGTAACCTTGGATGTCTACTTTGACCGGACTTATATGGTATAAATGGATAATCGGATGACGAATCGGAATCAAGTCGGTAATGTTCAAGAAGATCCAACAGAGGGACACAATACTCAATTAATGAATGAGGCATGCAAGGTGCACGCTGGGGACTTCGTCGTTAGAACAGAGAGAAAGTATTTCGCCGATATAATTGTTTCAATCAACTTCACCATATTATCCAGAAGAGTATATTTCGTCAATTGAATTGAGAATTTTGCCATCAATTACTCTCCATAATGCATTGAAGAATGAACAACCAAATCTGTTAGTTCATGGTGGCATTATTTGAAGATGAAATAATTGATGAAGAGACTAATATGCATCCACGTGCTATGAGTGAGAGTGAGTGCATTGAAAAACTGTAGTAAAGACGATTATCGAGATTCCACCACACTGCAAGGGATCATGGATCATGATCGACAACTTTTGAGTGAACATTAGTGTTTTGTGTTTTATTCAGCTTGTTTGATTGGACTGTTCCGTTTTTCGGTGGCTAGTATTGATGGAAAGTTTGTTGTGAGTATCGTTCAATTTTCATCCAAATATCTTTCATTGTGTGACACGGGTAATTATCATTTTCACCACATTTGAAGATTAATCTAAATGCTGACATAATGGAAAAAACATTCCACTATACATCATGGCGCTCAACAACGAAATAATGACTCAAAAAAGAACTGAACAAAAAGGTGGAAACAACTATGCAGAAAAAGAAACGAGAAGACATTGACTTTGGGAAATATGAATGATATAGCGAAGTCATCGAATCATGAAAAGATCTAGATGGAGCAATATTTAGAAAAAATTCTCTCATAGTATGAGAATTGTCAGTGCTGCGTATACAAAGGGTGGACATCGTGCATTAAGTATTGTTTTGCGACAATCATTTTCCGTCTCTATTTCATCGCAATAATTTGTTGGTATTTTCATGAATTTGAGTTACTCCAGAGAACGTAAAAATTTCTGGTTTATATTATGAAGCTTCGAGAAAGCCTGTAGCAAAATCCCATGCACATATAAATTTGGTAAAGACCATTTTCGTATGAAAACTCTTTAATATACCGGGTGATTTTTTTGACCTGAAACTTTCGAATATCTTGAATAATAAGCACTTTTCGCGAAAAATGTTGATGATAAAAATTGAATCATTCTGCGGGGATTACACATTTATGCTGAAATTAGTCTCCTTCTTCCTTTCCTTGTAAGTGAAGTAGGGGTAAATTTGAAGTTTCAGAAAAGAACCCCCATTCTTTATTATCGATTCGGATCTGACAATGAAGAATACGTAGGATTTGTCCCAAACATTTTTCCCGTATCATGACAGATAAAATATCAAAAACCTATCATCGAATCGATGAAGAAGTTCAATGTTGCGTACATATTACAACGGTTTTTCTCCCTCCCGGTGCACACTGACGAAATTGAGATTTTGTTTGATTACAAATTGGTTTGATTGCAATCATTAAATATTTATATAGGTGAAAAGAAGTGACTTCTCATATGCTACGTGAAATTGAGAAGTTCGAAAATGCCTCGTAAAGATAATCATCAGAAGCTTTGTACTCAGTGCGCCGCCACGATCAATTCAAATTCAACCATGCGCGCACTTGACTAGATTGTGTTCGTCTATGCTTGAGCGCTACGCGTAAGGAATGCCTTAAGATTGTAAATATGTGTGTATATGTACATATGTGACTGCTCGATAGCCTGTCCAGCACCTACTGCCACTTGAGGAATTTGGGTGCTGATGGCACCTCATTCCTGGAGAATATTTGAACATCAGAGAATATGAAGAAAAAAAAACTCATGAGTACATGATTCTTCTTCGGATTTTGATAATTTTTTTCAATCATTATTCTATTATTAATTTATATCACTTATGACTGAAATAAAATTAATTTATGATTTGTCTATCATTGGTCTGCCCGGATATTGACACACCCTATGGGATCGTCTCATTTAGTTGATAACATTGAAGATATACATGATCCAAGCATACCAACGATATATTCATGCAATTATTATATAATCATGAATATGAATGTAATTGAATGAAAATGATGAGGGATATCTGATGTAGTAGAATTTATATCAATTGAATTTTTTCATCGAAAAAATATTGCGAAATTCATAACTCCAATCATGAACAGAAAACATATCATTTTTGATTCCACTGATAGTATTTTCCCCATTCATGATGAGGCAGGATGATTGCCTGTAGTTGTGACAGTGTATAGACTAGTGGCGGTGCATTCTTGGTAAATTTTACAGGAGAGAATAAGAACTAGTTTCACGTCAGTGCTGAATCGTTATACAAGTGTTCAACAGATGGAGCTCAATGTCTCCCATTATAATTTAGGATTGACACGGTTTTGCAAGTCAGGAGACGTTGAAATTTCTTAATCATAGCACCAATAGAAAAAAAATTGTCAGAACTTGACTTACAAGGTTTTACAATTCAACTATCGATATATATTTTGACAGACACTCACTCGATTATTTCGTGGGACGGTTCCTCCCAATAACATCGTACTCGTACTGGCATCATCATTAGATGAAATATTGATTTCGACTTTACTGTCACCTGGAGAAATCGAAATCATTTTTTATGATCATAACAACTTCAATGCAAAAATAGAACAAATTTAAAAAATATTTGGGGAAATTGAATCAATACACTGAAAATAGAATTAATTCACAAACGTATATTGCCAAAAGTAACACACGTTAAAGGTGACGTATCAAATAACAAAAACGCCACGATCGGCGAATAGAGGAACTAAAATTTCTCTTCAAATGTAGACTTGGGTAGTGTTTAACATTATTCCAACAATATTGATATCTTATCATCATCCGTTGTGGATCCTCATACGACGTCGGTAGAGATTGAAATAACTGACTCTCTTCTTTGGCTTTATAACAGTCACGTACCATAGTGACATACTATATCAGTTTCCATTCTCGCGCTTACCACTGTGCATACATATTGCGTATGTACGTGAAGATGTATTGACGATCTTATATTTGTATGTGTTGTAGGAGATGCAATTCATAGAGAAAAGATGTAGAATGTCGAAAATTATTCATGAATAATTATAGCTCACACATTATTCAGGCATATTATACGTATTATACATATTATACATCTCTATATTTCTATATAATACATACAATATAATGAATATTATATTCTTCACTTTTACATCACATAAACGAACTAATACTCAGTTCTCAAACTATAATACAATAAATGAGAAATATCACGCATTCTGTCCTTTTTGAAACTCAGTTCAACATTAGATACCGTAAAGTTCAGACGTTTCATTCACATGGAAACATACTATGAGTCTAATATAATAACTGAAAACCCTCGTTTCATTTGTAGTGAAGTTAGATCGAGTGACAAAATCGTGACTGTAGTGCACGGTTCAGGAATAATCAGACAAATGAAGATGAAATTCCATCTGTTATCGAAACCGAGTTTTATCTACATTTGGCTGAAATGTTGGATATTTCTTTCATGCTGAGTCTACACAATTTCATCTTCACGACATGCTTGACCTAGAGGAGCTCATGGATCCGAGTACTTTCGAAAGATTTGCTGATGGATTCCTCGAGGGCTGATGGATTTGACAGTGATACATGGTCTGACATGATATTTGAACAGTCTTTAATAATATCCATAGAGACTGAGAGTGGAACATCTCGAGAGAAGAGTACACAACAAAGTGTTCCAAGAAAATTGGTGTATGACATACACGTTATGTATATGACATACGAATGAATTCATCTCATTCACCAAGTTGGATTGTACTTTCTTCGGTATCATCAACTTTTTTTCCTTCATCAATGACCAATTATTGTAGAATCTCGTCAATAGTATCTTCATTACATTGCTATCACTATGACTGCAGTTATCAATATATGAATCAGAATCAGACGATGTAATTTCATTTATATCTCTTTTTAAAAAAAATCTAATCTCTCTCTCATCGCTACTATCCGAATTTGTGTGAGCCTTGTCACAGCTTTTTTCTTTACTGCTATGTGACACACCAAAAAATGAGTCTACAATTTCTCATCTAGACATTGGAAAAAATGAAGACAGAGATTTTATTAGTTATACCACTAGCTTCTCAGTGAAAATTCGAACTATTCGTGTAGAACAGCAAGGTGACAAATGAGGATTTGACGAACGTAGTAATGTGAATAAATGAATAAACAAAAAGAGTAGCAGGGTGAAAATTCACAAGAATATGAAAAGTATCGTGAATCCCATATGACTTCTCCAGAGAATGAGTTTGCATAGAACATTTGTCGAGAACCTGCTTGGATTTTTACAATATGAACTGGGTCTCCACCCACTGGCTAAGTGACTCAAATGAGTTGCACACTTTGAGGGACATACTGTTTGAATAAGTTTACAATGATCAACATAAAGGTATAGATTAGTGATGTATAAAATGCCAGTAAAATTTTTCGAGTGAGTACATGTGTGCTTAAGGAGAGCGCATTTTTCTTCGTAAGAGAAGATCGGCGAAGGGACGCTGGTAGAACAGTGAGAATGTATTGCAGATGATTGGCCGCGCATTCACTTGATGAGCGGTCTGAATCCGCGCATCAACTCTACTAGTTGATACGTATGAAGCGACGCGCAAGGTTGAAAACGCGACACATTGAACTGAGAGAGGATGATATTATTATCACTCAATCCATTTGGAAACGAAAGAAAATCTGCTGCAATGTTTATATCATTAGTAACACAAGGAAAAAAATGGTTGTGTGCACGATGTGCGCATATTTAAAGTAAAACTTCTTAACGTTTGGACAGTTGAATCCATATCCTATTCAATTATTCTGATAAGAGTTGAAATTAAGAGTATAAAAAATGACATACAATAGTATTCGAATACGAATATTATTTTCAATTTATTTTTGTAATCTGTACATTCAAAGGTGCTTGAATAGATTGTAGATTTTGTTGTGTTGTCTGTGTAATGGTTGCAGTAGATAGAATCAGTTTATGGCAACTCAAATGGAAAATATATATTCTTGACTCGATTGTGTCGAGATATCGAGAAAATAGAGCATCTATCGTATTTCCTGATTTTGTTGTCGAAATCTAGCAATTATTACTCATTCATAGATTCAGCTGTTGATTTGGAAATTCTATTAATTTTATGGAAGTGTCCGATGCGAAATTCATATTGAAATCTCCAGTTAGTATGAGAAGTTTTAGATCGTCGCGTTCAAGGAGAAGTTTACCACTATCACGAGTGAATCTCAATAACGATCCATGTAAAAATGCAATGATGTCATTATTGAGTGAATTTGAACTTTTGTAAACACTGATAATCACAATTTTTCGTCCATTTATCGCACGGCACATGGGAATGCAAATGTTACCGATCTCGTCTGTCACAGCAGCATTTGATGTTGACTGTAGAGCAACAAGTCCTACGTGTGGTGTGAGGACGTTCACGGTATCATTTTTGTTGTGGTATATAGCGACTTCGTCAGCCCAAACATGGTTGCGTTTACCTTGGATGATGCAGTTGGAATTCGGTAAACTGACTCACTCGTCTTCATTCAACCAAGTCTTATGGAAGACTAACACATTGCAATTTTTCGCAGCAGAGTTCAATATATCAGCAGCGCGAGTACGTAAACTTTGAAAATTTGAAGAATATATTGACAATCCTTCTTTTCGTCGTATGAATTGGAGCATTTGTTGATCAATTGTCTTCAAACAATGGGTCGACAGTCTTCGGAATTCCTCTCGCAATGATGTCATCGCGGTTGATGATCTCCGGCCACGGTAAAACTTCGAATCATTATTGCGTGCAATTATGTACAAGCCATTAATGAAAGTAACACGTGGCTATATCAATACGTAGTATACTTATGAAAATTTATCAATATACACACTTGTCGTAAAAACTGGGAATCAATTCGGAAAATATAACTTCACTTTCACAAAACTTTTATGAAAATATTAATATTTTCAATGAACACGTGGACTGCTCCGATATAGGCGTCGCGTCACTGAATATTTCAAAGCGTCTCCTCCCTCCTATAACACATACGCATGCGCATGCGTAAGTGAACACGCGAACGCTTGTATAAGTGAAGACGCATACGCGTGTATAAGTAAAATAATGCTATCAACACAAAATCACACGATGAGAGCCGTAGGCTGTGTTCATGTCATAGAAACATTACTAAATATACTTCTCATGCTCTCTAATAAGTATAGATCCATCTCACAGCCATCCACTTGTGGCAAGCGGTCGAGAACAGAGTGAAGAGACCTACAAAGTACCACACAAAGAAGAGCCCAGAACATAGGTATCTATTACGATACAGATTTTCGTCTCGCTAACTCATATGTCACGGCCTCAAATTTTCACTCTCAGCGCTCCATAAGGAGTTTTACTTCGAATATTAATTTGGATTATTTCGACCAGCCATGTATCATAAATATCATTGGAGAGCAAAGAAATATCAAATTGGTGATGTTTTGACGCTACGCTGGAATAAAATATTGTTTGAAATGTTTGGAGAATGGAAAATTCAGTGGATTGTATGTGAGTAGAGCATAATGATATAGAATAAAAGGTAGTGAGTTGGCGATGATTTTGAGTCGATACTAATCAAATTATGAGTAATCCCAGTCTTTATTCTAGAATCAAGTATGAGCTTTTCACAATGAGTGTTCCCTTGTGATTTCAGAATAATCACATATTAATCGAACGAATTTCATGAAATGCACTGAATGAAATATGCCTTTGTCGTAGAATTACCTTGATTGAGTTTCACTAATGAGTGAAATCATTCTATTGTCCGATTTATGTTTGATGAGTGTTCAATAATGAGATGAACAATATGAGAGAGTTCTGAAACTGTATAAATAAAAAGATTTGAGTATGATTGCGTACCATGAAACATGCGTTCCGCATACTTGCAAACTAAATGAGAAAATGGACGAAAAACCGCGCGGCGTTGGCACGTGGCAGCTCTATCAGTGCTAAAACTGTCACTCCTGGTCACATGAATTTGGGATGACAACAGTCCGATAGGTGCTGCCACTATTCGCGAAGTGACGATAAATGCAAATATTACATGGAGATACAACAAATATGTATTCGAGCGCAAACCTAATTCCATATACTTTCTAATGTATTCATTTTCTAAACAGGATGTATAGTCCATTTTATAAAGTTTGTGTTTCATCAAATCGTCACATCTTGGGATTTTATGCAAAATTATTGATAAAGTTATTGAAGAACTCCCATTGAGAAAAAATATATGAACAAATAAGAAGACCAAAATAATTGGGAGGAAAAAATATATTTGAAAATGTTCAATGATTATGAATTTGCGATTCGAATAAGTAAATGATCACATGATGTAACGATACAAAATATGTTGCATGAACATTTTTCTGCTAAAATTAAAATCATTATTTTTACAATTATCGAAAATGAATTCAAAGAAATGTATAATCTAATGAAATTGTGAAATGAAATAGTACATGGAATTCATATATAAATGAACACTAATATCAGAGCTACTACCGAGATGCAACTAAAGAATGCCATGGATATAGTGCGTGATGAACTCGGGAAATGATACTTCTATTCATTTCCATATCCACAATGTGAATATTGATCATCGACAGGTGGCATGATTTTATATAGATTTCATACATATTTCTCAGGAAATATGTTTTCCCCGAAGGTTTTCGATTGATAAAAAGAGTCCAACTAACTCTTCCAAACTTAGTCTTAAAGTCTAATTGCGTTCGCAAACGGATAATGAGCGTATTTCACGACGCTTGTGACTCATTACCCTGAAATCAATTAAATAAATTTTAGGAATGAAAATAATAACTGTGCATGAAACCCAAACCCGTGCTGAATAATTTATTCATACTTCATTTATATGACGAAAACTCCAATAAAAATAATATAATTGGTTTTCACATATAGGCTACATTCACAAGTACATCATCTGCAAGTTTAGTTGCAGATGACCATGAACTTCCACGTGTGGTTGTATATATTGCAACAATTATGTGTAATCCTGCGTTACAAATTATATCTAGGCACCTGTTGAAATGATTTTACAATTCAACAGTCAAAACCAGAAACGCCTCACAACGGTACAATCAATTCATTCAATAATTATGCAGGGTTCACACGACCAAATCTGCGAAATCGACATATTATATGTGAGGGATTTCAATCACTTGTGGAGCGAGTAACGACTGAACCAGTAAGAAACTTGAAAAGAGATAATAATACCAATTAGTAATACGCAATAACAAATGACAAGTTTTTTCGAATGTAATTATCTTTACTCAATAATAATTTCCAATCCACAGGACAATCACCGTTAATCGTGGTCACACAGTCGCTCACATTTTTCATACTATAATTCTTTGAAATGAAATAAATATTCTTAATCTTGTACAATATTCAATATAGTTTTTGTTGTTGGTCCTTGGTTGGGTTCGTGCTTTTGACCCGTTCAGAACCAATGATCCAGTTTATTCAGTTTTGGCACAGATCTTCCACTGCGTTGTCACCTATTCGATTGCTCTCACAAAAAAAAAAAAAGAAATTTTCATGTTACCCTGTGACATTTGAGCAGAGAATCATTCCTCATGGGTTGAATCGTTAGTGATCGAATTTTTGTTGTTATCGACACCACTGATCAGTATGAAATGAATTGTGATTTTGAATTATTAGTACCGCAACCACACGTGCTGAGCACGTTTTGACCAATTAGGCGCAAGGTATCAAATTGGGGTTTTGCGCATCCACGAATTTTCAGTTAATCAATTTATATTCACAGACGAATGTGCATCAGAAAACTCTGATTCTTATATTAAGTGCAAGGAAAATGTCAGTAGACACATGAAATTTGTCTGGTGAGGATATATACATACATATAGGGTGGCCAACTGAAAACGAAACAACCATTTTCGGGAACTGCGTCAACATTTATGAAAAAAGCTCAGACTCGTCGATTTTTGATTAAAGGGGGACACTCTTTTTCTGTACTTTGACTCCGCTACTTTCACCCTCAAGCGAAGGTGAGAATCACCCCAAAATATTCAAGTGGCATTGGGGGTCAAGTGAGATTTTTCTTGAAAGCTATAATCTTTCTCTCTACAATAGTCTTTCAATTTCCCAACTTCGCCTAATGCTTTGGAGAAAATTACATATTGAAATTCAAATTATGTTGAGCTGCTTATTCACTGCTAAGTTGATCAAATGTTCAAACTGATGACCGTCCGCTCCTACACAATAATGGAGATTTTGTTTGGAACGTTCGCGCACATTCTGTAGCATTTCCAAACTGATTTGATGGCACCCGTCAACGATTCTTTGATGCAAATCTTCTAACGACGCTGGTTGTGTTTCATGAATTTTACTTGTCAGGTATTCACACGAGAAAAAATCGATGGGCAATGAATCCGGTGATCGTGGAGACCATTCAATGCTGCCGCTTCTTCCAATCCGATGCCATGAAAGAAGTTGATCCAAATACTGACGAACAATTAACGCATTATGCGGGGGAGCACCGTCCTGTTCAAAAATCAAATGATTTTACATCATACTGTAGATCATTTCCAATAATATAAGTCAAGGCAGGGCTAATAGCGTCCTCTGATGATCGTAAATATACATACATTCAATTCATCCAGTTATTGTGCATGCACCCCGTGGAAAACTCTTGAGTTCAGATCAAATTGATAGCGGCTATTGTGACTATTTACCGTCCCGTTCAAGAAAGAGCTGTATTCATCGGGAGAACAGATATCGAAAGGAACTGTGGATCGTTCCATGCTCGCTCACTCATTTCGCGAAATCGCAAACGGCGGTCATAATCATCCTCATTAAGTTTCTGGACTGAATGTAATTTATATCAATATAATTTATTCATTTTCAAGATGTTTTGAACGCTAGTTCGATTGATGACGTACACAAATGCCAGCTGCCTCGTACTTGACGTATGATCAAGATGAACATATCCTGAAACTGCAACTTCACTAGATTCATTGACTACAGGTTTTTTCATTCTTCGGTTTCCATTAGCTACATTCCCTGCCTCTCAAAATTTTCTCATCAACTCTAGAAAATACTTCCTATTGACATGTCGATCTTGATGTTAGTCATTATTCCTATCAAGACCTGTTCGAGAATTGAGTGAATATGAAAATGTAACTGTGAGTGGACAGGATTATTGAAAGTAGAGTGGAAAAAATATTGAGAATACACGCATATCGATAACACGAAGCAGTCAGTACCGAAGAAATCTGCATAATGGTCGTTCGGTAAGTGTTTCTCAACACGAATGATTGGGCGCGCCACCGTTACGCCAGTTTGATTTGAAATTTTCTTGGATCAATCAACCGGACTCAGCATAGCCATCTCAACTACTGATTGCTGACATTTCATGTGAAATTGTAGCTCATCCAGGAGTTGCACTGCTGTCATCATCTGCCGAAATTGCGTATCATTGGGACCTTATTGAACGTTCAAGCTCTTCACATGAACTGTTTCGATTAACTGCCCTTCATTTCAGAGTGTTGTATCGATTGAGAAAACAGCCACTTGAGTCTCCAATAATTTGTGTGCCTTCAATTGACATGCTCAAAGCCAAGCTCTTTTAGATCAAGGCCACACAGGGGATGTTTTTCTCAAGCGAATTAAAAATCATGAGAACAACGAGGTCCTCACTGCCATCGCATCATGTTCTCAGCCGACTCACTGCCTTCATCGCTGGAGAAGAAATCATAAGAGCCTGCGGACGACTCAAGCACTCTGCACTCTCTGGAGAAAGCAAATATTCTACCATTCTGCCTCGTCAATCAAGAATGACCAATCTTGTAATGGATGATGCTCATTAAAGAACGCTTTATGGTGAAACGCAATTGACGCTTGCGCATACAAGGCAAGCATACTGGATCATCGGCAGTCGTAGCTCAGTGATGACGCATATACTGCACTGTGTTGTGTATGCTCGGCAAAGGGGGATCCGTGCCCATCAAACGATGGGCCAATTACCTCTTTCTTGAATCACCCCTCCATGAATATTTGCGGTCACTGGGGTCGACTACGCAGGGCCGATAACCATTAAGACCTGGAAGGGCAGAGGTTGCAAATTAGGAAAGGGTTGGATCTGCCCCTGTGTCTGCCCCGCGACCTCTACTGTTCATCTAGAAGCTGTTACTGACTGCTCAGGTGACACGTTTCTCGCTGCCTTTCGTCGCAGCCTTCCTGCCACCATCTACTCTGATTGTGCCACTAACTCTATTGGTGTCGATGCTGAATTGAAAAGACTATTTGCTCAATATTCAAGTGAACACAAGAACATCGCTGCTGCGCTCTCGAGACTAGGAACTGAGTGGAAATTCAATCCACAAGCATCACCCCATATGGGCGGCAAATGGGAAACTGCTATAAAATCGGGCAAATATCACCTGAGACAACGGTGGGAGAGACACTACCGACGTTCGAAGAATTGTCAACGCTACTTCCACAGGGAGAAGCAATTCTAAATCCACGCCCACTTGAGCCGCTAAGCGACGATCCCACTGATGTATTTGCGTTGACCCCGGCTCACTGTCTCACTGGCCCCATCATCACTGCTGTGCCAGAGCCGTCTCTAACTGATCTGGCGATGTCAAGACTTCCTCGCTGGCAACTATTACAGAGAATGGTCCAAGAATTTTGGAAACAATGTTCAACGCACTACTCGCAGCGACAACAATCAATTTTAAAATGGTTTCATCAACGTAATGATATTGAGATTGGCACCTTGGTTCTCATCACCCATGAAAGGTTGCCTCCTATCAAGTGACCTCTTGCTCGAGTTTTGGAGTTACGCTCAGGACAAGACGGACTCACTGGGCTGGTAGCCTTGAAAACTGCAACTGGTGAAGACTCCTCTTGAATCAACGATTGAATCGTTGATGGTGGGTGAATGCTCGAAAATGCAGCATGAAAATTCAATCTCGAGGACAATTTCAAATCAAACTGGTGTAACGGTGGCGCACCCGGTCGTACGTATTGGGGAACACTTACCGAACGACCATTATGCAAACTTCTTCATTACTGACTGCGTCAAGTTATCAATCTGTTCGAAATTCGATGCATTTTTTCAGTCAAAGTTAACCCACTGCATTCTCAACTGTTAGTGTGTATCCTCAATATTGTTTTCACTTCACTTTCAATAATCCTGTTTACTCTCAATTACATTCTCATATTTACTTAATTCTCGAACAAGTCCTGATAAAAATACTGACTAATATCAAGATCGACATGTCAGTAGGAAGTATGTTCTAGAGTTGATGAGAAAATTTTGGAAGACAGGGAATGTAGCTTTTTTTGTTTGATTAATCGACTTATCACATCCAACGGCACGTAGCTAGAGGACCGTCGTTCAATTGCCACCATTAGTGATGGTTGTTTGTGAAACTTGATTTATTCATTTGATTAATTCATTTTTTCATTATCCTTGAATTCTGCCATATTCACCAATTCCTCACATCCAACATCTACCAGTGAACATTACAATTTTCGGCATGCTCAAGCAGGACCATAAGATTAAACTTTCACAAAATATTGGAATTGCGCGCGCGACAAACTGTCAATTCCCAATGACCATAACCAAAGACTGACGGTTCGAATGCTGTGTAGCTATGAATAAGAAATGAAGAGATACGTTCAGGAATCAATTGAAGTGAAATAACACTTATCTGTTTCTTCATTTTCCACTCCCTCTAAATTTCTGGTTTGGAACGAATGTGGCCCCGTAGTCGTCGAAGAATGAAATAGCTGAGCTGTTCTATCCGCTTACTCATTGTTTTTAAAGTGGAGCGGAATGATATCTACGCTTTCTGCGATGGAATAGAACATACTATTTCATTTACATAAACACAACTGAATGAACTACCAACCATCACTTCAAAATACGATTACACAATGATTCGAAATCCACTCGGCGTACAAAATCCGATACACGTGAAAAAAGTACCTCTGGGACGGTGGCAGGCCTGAAAGCAAGTGCAGAGATGATCGGGAGCGGGGCCAGAAATTATCTTCTGCAGAAGTACCGAGCCTGTGTTTGGGAGTGTAGTTGACGGTCTTTCAGCCGGATCGGACTGGGGATGGAACGTGGGGGTAGTCACGTATTCATTTCCGAACTCAACCAGTTTCTTATCCAATTCTTTGTACACAAATTCCGTTTCTCGATCCGTCAGAAGGGATTTGTGTTTTCCTCATCTATTGGGGATTAAATCATAAAAAGCTTCTCATATGGTCCTGCCATTCTGACTGCTTCAATTCGCGCATATTTCATAAAATAATCCTAGAACACTAGCATGTAATTATTTCGTTCTTCGCTAGAGGGAGAAGGTCTCTTGAAATCAGCCGGAACTGAGATCGACGGTTTTTCGTTCTCTCATCAAGCCCGCTGGACCCTGCTGGTCGTTCTTGTACTTCTAGCACTCAGGACATTTTCGCACATACTTAACTATCTCTTGGTAAATCTCTGGCCAGTACATCTGTTTGAAATTGTAATGAGAAAAATGAAATAGGAATTCATTTCATTGGAATGAGAATGTGGACTGTATAAATGGATGGTGAATGAGAGGCCGGGATAATTTGCGTGATGAAAAAGCACTTGTAATGAACACTAGTATAAATATTTATGAACATGTATTATTCACAATTTATTGAGGAGCACTTATCACTATATTTACACTTTGAACAATGAACATAGTAACTTTAATTGAGAATTATTGAGTGATAAGAATAATAATTAATATTATTGAGCAATGTATTTTTTGTTGAGAGGTGAGTTGTAGACTAGCGAATTTTAACTTGACTTGTAATACCACCACCAAGGAAGATAATATTTATCAACTTGGAATTTTGAGATTGATCTCGTGAATTTTGATATGAATTACATCAGATCAATGAGATGAGGTGAGAATAATAAATATTCAAGAAAACTGAGATGTAACGTCGCTTCGTTGTATGCGTAGCAATTACTAATGATTTCCTACACGCGGTATCGACGCATTGTCTAGCGATCAATGCGCGCGTCGTTCTTTTCGGTGCCACTAACCAAGATTGGTCAATTGCGCACCCCCCCCCCCCTTTCCTGCGTTTGGGAGGAGTGGTCAAGCGTCCTGAGCATGCATTTCCAGAATGTGCTGCCACCAATGATACAAAAAATGAGACAAAAGAACATTGAATTTTCAACAACATCTTCTGAACTAATCTCTGATGTTTTCTTTATGCTAAAATGACCGAATTGGGGAGGAAAATGGGCAACGCTCGGAGATTTCACTTTGATTCTCCGAGAGAACCAACTTCCATTTGTCCAGGTCAAGTGAGGTAGAATAGGGGTAGGGTCTATGGGGGGACTAAGACATAAGGTATAATTAGTTTTCTCGCTTGTACTATTTAGGTTACTTTTCAAGGTCCTCCAGTACTTTTGTTATCTTATTAGCGTGCAACTCATCTCCAATAGCCTCCGCAAGTTGTAGGGAAGATACTAAATTGTCTCACCATATCGAAACATGTAGAGATCCTTTTCATATGTTTACTGCTACACGCTCACGCTCAGTAACGGTGTGATTCCGTTCTGTGGGAATAAGCAACTTACTGGCGTGTTAAATAGCTGCTGCACTAAACTTTGAACTCTGATTTTCGACGTTATCAACAAACTTCGTAGATTGCACAAGCTGCCTCCTAGTGCTACAACGCTCCCGTCGGTTCAGGTGATGAAAGAAAGATCAAAGTGGGGCTCGATGAGTACTGGTACTTCTACTAGCGCTCTCTGCAGCTTCTCAAAGCTCTTCTGCTGTTCTGATCCACTCACCCCCTTCGTTACCTCCTGAAGTAAAGCGAAACATAGGATTTCATCGGCGGAAAAATCAAGTAGAATTCTCACAATTTCCTTAGTGTCCCCCCCACCCTATTTAATTTCTTCTGCAAAGAATTATTGAGATGAAGGGGGTTTTTCACCTCTAATATTGCTACCACTGCGCCATAGCACACGTGAATAGGCTCCACCTCAAATGTGAGAACTTGGTGCTCTTATGATTCCTATACGCGAATTTGTAGGGTGAATACTTTCCTACATTGCCATGCCCAATTTTCAGCGTTCACTAGAGTTCATCTCTGACATGGTATTCATGTCAAGGATCATGTCATATGCGATTGCATCAGTTGCCTTTGCTGGGAACATGTATTGCACCTTTCCTCGTGCAAGTCTTCGCATCAAGCAACCCTGTAGTCTAACCATGTGACCATTGGCAGCTCGCTCAATACTTACGACGTTGATAAAAAAATTTCCCAGTACTCCAGTCACTTCGGGGCCCACGATCATTTTAGTCGTGCCTGAATAACCCAAAGCTCGAAATTTCTAGCCGCTCATAGCGACTTCCAAAAAACTCCTATTTCCTATAAGATGTCATTCAGAAAATTCGTGGTAATCTTCCACGAAAATGACTCCTACATCTCTAGTGTAGTCAACAGTCATCGCATAGTGCGTCTCTTCCATCCTGACTTCAGAGCTTGGTTCTATAATTCCTACCTGGCTCAAGCTGGAGTCCACTTCTTCATTCATCTCTCGAGGGCGACAATTTGCGCTCAAGTCCAGGAGAAATGATCCACAAGAAATTTAATTGAGATAGGAGTTTTCACGTGAGTTTATATTAGGGTAGAGCTTTGGATGACGGAACGGCAATTCATACGGGATTCCCGCAAGATGGAGTATGAGTATAAGACAATCCGTATGTGGTCTTTCCGTATTAGGAGGATATTACATGACAAATTTTCACATATTTTTATGAGCTTCCGTGAGAAATTTTTTCGGGCAGGCTGGGATTACGTTGGAGCTTTTGGATAAGAATAGGATGTTCAATACGGGAACTCTCTGAACGACGAGAGCACTCCATAAGAAGTTTTTGTATGACAGTGCAATCATTCGGACGGAGTGTTCCTAGATGGTAAGGGAAATCTATATAAGCTGTTCCATTCATCCCCGAATAAGGAACCTCGTTCACAATATACTCTGATTGGGCATCCGATGCCAGCGGAAATATTATACTCGATTCGTCAGGTTTATTCGGCGAATATTTCGTGAATCGGCACCTGGCTAGTTGGGAAGGGTTATGCTCCAGATGTGGAATTCGCTTCTGGTTCGTAGCAGATCCAACTGTTTTGAATGGATCTATCCCATACATTCGATATTAAAGCAAATTTACCATTTCGTGAACGTTCAAATCACTAATAATACGCATCGAAGCAGATGAATTTCAATATTTCGGTGAAATTATTTCAACTCATACATAGAAAAAAATATTGTGGAACCTCAACAAAAGTCATGTGGAACTATTTGAATAACATTCATGATATGCGTGTCCAATAAAAGTTTCTTCGTGAATCTAGTATGATAGCTTGAAGTCATTTATATCCAAGAAGAATTCCATAATTACATAACGTTGGTGTGAAATTGTGAGGAATATGACACAATATCATGTGAAATTGAAAAGAGTTCATTCATTTCGGATACTCTCAAATATTAGTCACAATGAGTCCAATTGTGATGAATTGATGATATTTATCATCCTTATCGTCCTTGGAATAGCTGTGCTGTAGCACGAAAAATCACGAGGCGTCGCCAACGTGGTTATTCAAAATTACATCAATTGCGAATGAATGAGATTTGTTATTTATTTCTGATGATGAACTTTACATCAAATTTGTTGATTGAGATTGGATGAGAAAATGAACTACACTCAGCGCGAGAAAGAAATTGTTCGTTCAAGAACTGGTACGTGGTGCTTATTCACTATACTTACTAAAAGTGATGAAATATGGCCACAGAATCGATTACCACGAGACACCGAAGGTTCTCGAAAGATATTGATGCGCGTGGTGATCAATGACGTGCAATTGACCGAATAGAGGTCATTGGCACACGTCGCCGTCGCACCCTGGTCTATTCGCTATATGCAACTTTTCGCCCGCATGTGGATGGTCACTTGTCTTTTCTTTGCAACGAAGAATGTGCATATGAAAGCCAGGTCTGCACATTACGTGATCCTAATTACTCCTCTCTATATTCGAAATTCTATAGATGACTATATCATCTATCTATACCCTAATACAATTGATATTACTGAAACGATTATTGATCAACCACATGACAAATGCACGCTGTAACAAATTCCTGTATGAAATTACATAATCACGATTCCCATCTAATTATTTGAATTTGCGTGACTCATACAATTGATAAGCTGGAATCATATTATCATCAATTGAACATGAAATAATTTCCATCGATAATTCGTCGATTCTCGTACCACGTGCAAGCGGCTCTTGCAATGACATCCTCTTCTTCACCATCTTCTTGCGTTGTGCCTATTGCTGTCTCTTCCTCTTTCTCAGGCTACATATGACGGAATTTATCGGTTCTTCTCACTCGCACCCATTGCAAGCAATCGCGACAACGCAGAGACACGGGACAAAGCCCGTTTTTCGTGCAGTGACATATAGCATCCAAGCATAGATTGGACATCATGGCGGTGCATCTTTCTTGTGCACGAGACATAATGCGTCTGTGAGAATAGATGTATTACACGGTGGCAACATAACTAAATGTACATGATGATTACGTAATATGTAACTCTCGTTCATATTGCGGAGCAAAGTACAATTTATGTGTGAATCCTGATTTTTTGCAACGAAATGAACGTAGTATCTGAAGTAACGAATCATTAATAATGCATTCCTCATTTATAACTCATCACGACTAGGCAAACAATTTTCATTAGATGATTGATAATGTATGGGAATTGTGGAAACTTCGATGGATAATACCTTTGCTTGTTTCATTCCAGGTGGAACTTTTGGATTCTGAAGGAGTGATATCAGATGTTATTGAAGGTATATTCGTCACACATGTCGATATTAACAGTCCAGCTGGTGAAACTGGTTTAAAGGTAACTTGTGAGAATGCTTGAGAATGGGATAAAATAGATGGACGGATACTTGTCATCGATATTGACTGACAGCCCTTCTTAGGTGCATATTGTTGATCGCTGTAACCGAACTATTTGACACCATGTGACCAATCGCCGTCCAAACGAGAACAATTGGCGATGAGCTGATTGGTTCATATTTCATTGTGGGTAATTTAAATAGCAAAAGATACGAGAACCTTCTCCAAAACAAACTACTAGGATTACTAGAAGACCTGAGCATCGAATTGCGAATGAATATATAGTTTCAACATGATGATTGTCCAGCACATCATTCGTTAGTTGCGCGCAAAGTACCGAATCAAGTCTACGCTTATCGCTGAATCGATAGAGAAAGCACGGTGAATCGACCAGCCAGATCGCATACGCTACCCTTGCCAGATATCTTCTCATGCGGGTACCTAAAAAATGTCATTTATATAGCAACGTTTGCCGCTCGCAAAAATATGATCCAACGAATGAGGGATACTCGTGCCGCAATCACACTGGATATGTTTTTCAGATCCGCGCAGGCGTTGACTGTGCACGTCAACAAGTACATCGAAGTTGGAGGTCCTCGACTTAAACGTTTGATGTATTCATACTGTGAGATGCGAGAGAACGTTGTTGTCCATCAACTTCCGAATGGAGCTTATTTTCTAAGGAATCAGATTTTCGATCGTTCGTACCCCTTTTCTTTCTTTTTTCAACGACTATAGTCATTTGTTGCGAATTTAAAAAAATATCTTTTCAACAAATTCTACTACAGTTTCCGAGGTTGAGTCCGAATTCGCAATCGAAAATGATGGTCATCATTCAAGATTTTAGTATTGTCCCTTGCCCTTTCTCCAGAAGGGGTCTGATTATTGCAGATGTCTCCTTTGCGAAAAATTATTCTTTGACTCGACAAATTTCACCGTACGAGACGTAGTTTTTGAGATATTTCGATTTCTCAAGTTAAACAAGACATCCGGTGTATCTCACAATGTATTTTCTCAACCTAACATATTCAAGGTGAGTGACCTCGGTGTACGATGTCTGATATATAACACAATATAGAATGTAGCATAATGAGTAGCATGTAGTCAATAAATATTTTCGTTCAAGTTTTAACTGTTATCATCGATCGATATTATATATAATTTCATATTTTCCTAATTCATTCACTTTGTTCAGTTATAACATAGTCGAACTGATATTCCGAGCGGAAAGGCATGAGCAATCAGAATACAATTGACAAAACATTTGCTTTGACAATAATAATTGATTTCCTCCTTTTTCGACAATCTCCGTTCTTGGAAATTTCTCTCCAGTAAATGCACTGATTTCACAATAATTTCGAAATCCTATAAATCATGATCATTTCCATGAAGATAACTGAATATCGAACAGTGCTTTTTGACAATGACTGTTTTCGGCGATCCGTGAATACAGTGTCGACTGTTTTAGTATAAGGTCTTATTCAAGATTCATTGCATGACTTCAATAGCCAAATATTACAAGGGGAAGAAGTGAATAGCCCAATAAATATCGAGATGCAAGCACTTTAGACGAGCGTCGTTTGTCAATGTGCTACGACTCAGTATCAAGATATACTTCCGATAGTATTGCTGAGTATTGTCTCAATTTCATAATCAATAATCATATATTTAAGCTGAGATCTATTGATATATAATTTTCGTTCATGACGAATGTCACAAAAATGATGTACAACCAGGAATTACTCCTCAAAATCATATCATTAGAATCTTTTTGTGCAGGAACCTAGTTAAGGTGCATTCAACCGCGAAAACGGAGTGTACAACTATAGTATACGTGTGTCGCCACGTATAGACACTCTAGAATGACAACGACTAGTTTTTGCCATTTTGATGGGATTACGCAATGAGTTTGGTACCTTTGCTTGAAGGTGTTTGGGGATGACATTTTTTTCTTGTGGAAAAAATCCTCAGTAAGTTTTCACCTTCTTCTCTATGTATTCGCTGGTAATTAAGTTTTTATTTGTGATGATATATATCTCAATCACAATTTCACGTAGAATATGAAAACATCATATGATTTATGTTTCTCATATTCTCAGAATATTCTATGATCAACTTCAACACGCGGTTTAACATTGATATGATTCCGATCTTCGCATATCATTTCATCTTTTCGACACTCTCGATCATGTCATATCGATGTGAATCAATGAATGAGGTACAATATCTCATTTGAATACTCCACATTTTGTGCAAATGCCTACCTTACTTTTTGATTCGTTCACCTAAATTGTCATGTATCGATCTTGTAACAAAAGACGTATTTAGATTACGATAATGCCGGTAAACTTGTTGTTATACTCCACCAACAGACACTGCCTAGTTTGATTCTGTTTGGGATCCCGTGCAATTAGATACATAGAGTTTCATATAGTGATATGGTGGACACATCAGCAATATTGAATTCAAATCACTGGACGACTGTGACTATAAATCATTAAAAGACATGTATTCACATTGAACATGATGCATGATGGCACACAGAAACACACATAAACCATCTTGAAACCATGTATTGATTCTACATTGAATAATGATGTCAAAAACGTTATTTGCAAATATGTTAATATTGATCTTCTAAAACAGCATAACGCACATATGATACAGTGACTCTATGAATGTGTGGAACATTCATGAACGAAGTGATGATGGGAAGTTACCGATCGATCGACGGTCGATAATTGGAGTTTTGAAGGTCAATGTCACATCGATATAATTCAAGGGTCGATATGAGATTATTGATTTTTCACATGCACAATTGATCAGCTGATCGTGATACGCGATTTGGTGAATTGAGCAGTTCGTTATCAAGTGATATAAAAGTATCAACGTTGTTCGGCGACGTGCGCACTCCACGGTTCATGGTAGAACCTACGTGTCAACTGACGCCCGAGCGTCGATGGAATTTCCCATGCGGTAGAATAGCCGCTGTAGTGAGGAGATTGCCGGCACGCGTCGCCAGTCGATGTGAATATCGATAGTGCATGTCGTTGTTTTCCCCGCAAAATGGCAGGGGTTTTGTCCGTTGGACCTCTTCGAAGGTAGTGATTGGTCATTCGTCAAGACAAAGGACGTCTTGGGCCAATCACTCAAGGTTGAGATCGCACGATGGACCAATTGTGGGATAAGCCGTTGCAGAAATGCATCTATAAGTACGGCCGCTCGCCCTTTGTGCGACACTTCTGAGACAAAAATTAGAACGAGGCACTTCTGACCAAAAAATTATTATGAGACAATTCCGAGACAAATATTAGTACGAAAAACACTTCTATTGGAAACGTACCAAGCAACGTTTTACCACGCATTCATTTTCAACTCGTCTGTACCCATCCAAATAAAAGAAAATTAACGAGCGAGCAGATATTTGTGCGTCGTAATTGAGAGCAAAGTGTGTGAAAACATCAAATCTCGGAAAGCAAAGACTTCATTACTTAAGTGTATTTGTTAAGTTGGATTATCTTCGAGATCATTGTCGACGCCTTGTAAGTACGCATCGTACATTCATTATACGGGTCTGGAATTCAATCATATAAATTCACTATTATGTATGAAAATTATATTTTTGTTTGTAAAATTATATGTACAATTCAACGAATAACTAATGATGAGTCACCCAATATACGACCAGTGCGTTTATTTGTCTGCAACCATTGTCTTATCAATAATTAATATTTCAATAGTTACATTCCCCCACCATCTGGAGCAATACCCCTTATGGCATGCGCTCTCTATAAAACAATATCCCATACGGAATAATTATTGATGAAAAATAATTATTCATAATAAAACGCGAGAATCAATTGGAATAATTTTCCTAGCCATTCAAAGGATTCGTCAGTGATTGTATAACCAATCTCCCCTCCCCCCCTCCTACGGTCTACGAAACTGCTGCGTAGTTGCCATGACGTCATCAACTCTCGGGACTCAGAAAAATTCCGAGCGTCGAAACTTCGAATATTTTTGTCACTTTGGACTTGGGATATTTTCGTTATCGTGGATTTGTCATACAATCAGCAGTTTCAAATCCGAATAAAGTGACTAAATTCAACACCCTGGTCAAATAAATGATCCATCCAGAATCGCGATAATTCGTTTCCTTATTTCTCATACCAGCTGTTCTATCTGAACAGCAAAATAAGGTGGCATCTCATTTTCCCTTCCACTCCCCTAGTAACCCCGCTCTCTTCCCGGTGGTATATATTCACGGGAAGGGTGAGCGTTACAACGTATTTATGATATTATTTATCACCAAAGGTGATTGTCATCGCTATCGATAATATTACATGAGACACATCGTTTGTTGCGTAGTATAGACACGTGGCGACCACTATCCTACCAAAAAACAAATACATTCATGAATGTTCGATATTATTGAATATTCGTGTGAGTGAACAGGAATCTATTATGATGATTCAATGTCTAGTGGAAAAGATACCAGAACTCATAGTGAACTAATAGTTATACAATTGAACATAGTACGTAGTACATTACATCGCATATAAGCTTACTATGCGTGTCAAGACTCATGCAATCAGTGTATTCGAAACTGTATTCTTGATTTCATGAGATGACATCTATCATAAAGTGTGATTTGGACATATTGTATGCCAACGGAAAAATGATTGAACAGTTAAGTAGTAACGGAGAAAATACTGCTTGAAACGTGAATGCAACAACGCCAGTTCGTGGACCCATACTTTTTGAGGAAGGACAAACCTCGTACACTCATTCCTCAATAACTACATCAAGCGCCCAGATTATTAATCATATTTTTCCTATCGTGATTTTGAAATATGCGACCACCATCAAACTTAGTTTTCTTTTGTTTATGATCATGTAATGTAATGAGATCATATAATGACGTATTCCAGAGATATTTTCCGGACCCCACCAAATCCGTCTCCCCCCTCCCCCTCATCCTCTCGTCTATTCAGTTATTATTATATTCTTCTCTAATTATAATTATTCGATATTTGTGATGATAGACTTCTCCCCACACACGATTAATATTATTATATTCTGTTTTGTAAAGAGAATGAACAATAATTCATGTTTTGATGATCGAATAATCACTAACAAATAGGGTATCCCAGGTGGTCACCTCCGATTGTGTTGTCGCTGGGATATGTTATTCTACATCGGATTTCGAGAGGAACTTTTTTTTTTTTTTTTTTTTTTGATTTTTCAAATCAACCAAAAAGGGTAATAAATTATACGAAAAATGATGAAAAGCCCGTAATGAGCCCAAATTTGATAATTGAAATTAACTAATATTTATTATCGTTGGAAATAATATGAAATCAATAAAATGAAGAATATTGATCACTTCACGAAAAGAATGTGGCAATAGAGAGAGCAGAACAAAACAAGAAATACATCTGCATTGAATACTTTCTGCGTTGAAAGAAATATGTCCATATTTGAAGTGTTAGCTACTCCTGGAGAAAAGTATAACATATTCTGATATGTATTGGGATTCCTCATCTTCGATACGCCCCTAGTAAGAAAGGAGAGAGGAAACTCCTGTATCAAGTCAACAGAGCAAAATAACGTGGGATTTGTATCTTATTGCAAGTGTTTTTTATAGAAAAAAATAAACGTTGCGAAATGCAATTTGAGAACATTAAAACAGGAAGCAATATCGATTGCAGTATTTTCGGGAGTAAAAGTTGCGCATGCAGAGATGGGAACGTCAGATTCCATAGTTTTCCATATCCTCGATACTATTATGTTCGACATGACACTTTCAACAATTTGGAACATGTGAATGTTAGAGTGGAGTGGAAACATTTATTAAAAATTCGGAACCCAATAAGTGCAACGGGAGTTTGTTCATTGCATTTTACGAACAACGATTATCATTCTGCAGGTAAGATATAGGTTGAGTAGATACATTCACCTAAATATCTGAACTTTTATTTAAAAAAAAAGTTCAATGACATCTGAGTTCCATTTTTATAATTATTTCAAAACAAAATGATTGAGAATAAACGAACAAAATTATTGAATTCAATTAAAGTAATTAAGTTCATTGAATAATTCGAATATGAATGAGGAATAATATATGTCACAATAGAATTTGTCTCAATATGAAAATTAATATCAGATAAGAACTGTTATTGTTATGGATGAGCTTAGGCAAAGAAAGAAATTCAAAAAACGAGCAATCCCTTCAGAAAATTTGCAGCAAAGGCAACATGAAAAAGTACAAACAGGAGAAAAAAAAGAGCGCATGGGAAAGAACAAGAAAAGATAGAGAAGACGGGCATAAGAAAGTACTTAGGATGGGAATCACACATCAAGTGGTCAAGTATCAGCATATATCCTAATGGAAATCGACAAAATCGAAAATTAGAATGAACCATTGGGAAAGGAAAAGAAAGTTTGTCGTTTTCATTACCATTCAAAACCTTCCAGTAACAATTCTGATAGCAGTGAGACGGATAAGAAGTCTAAGTATGCAAGCGTTATGGTACAAACCGGGGATTTGACTAGTAATATTTGTTATTCGATCACCGCCGAGAAAGATCTCACAGCGTTCACTGGTCTTTGCAATTTTGATCTTTTGGATTCGCTCGTCCATCTTCTCGATACATACTGCAAGAAACAAAAATTCTCTTGTCTAAGTACTCGTGAAAAAATAATTCTAACCCTGATTATGTTGAAACTTGATATAAGTTCCACTACTCTTGCAATATTATTTGGATGAATTGAGACAGAGCAATGCCGCAGGATTTCCAAAACAACAACTGAGCGACTGAGCCAAGTCTTGTCACATTCCATTTACTTGCCAGAAATATCTGGAATATGGAAGAACACACCACTTTGTTTTCATGACTATCTAAACGTTCATGTGGTCCTGGATTGTATTGAAATCAAAGTGCAAAAACTGAACAATGCCTGCTGCGAGGAGTTGCTTTATTCTGCTTATTACGGATGCCCAACAGCCAAAATTATGACAGGAGTTACAACAGCTGAAACAACTTATTTCGTTAGTAAACCACATCTGAAGCACGGGGAAGTGTTAGTGGTGGATCGAGGTTTTCACATTGAGGATGTGTCTGAAGCATGGAATTGAATTAATAAGACCTTTTTTAGGCAAAGACCAAAAACAATTTGAAATACAAGAAGTAGTCCAGAGCACCTCTGTTGCAAAAGCGCGTGTTCACATTGAGAGGGACAATCAACGACTGAAAGTATTCAAGATTTTAGGGGGTACCTTGCCGAGAAATCTGATATGTAAAATTAGGTGAATATTCATTCTCATTTGTGAAAATGTAAATTGAAGCGCACCAACATTACATGACGACGAATTTGATACATACAATATGAACTAGAAATAATTACATGGCAATGTCTCATGCGAAAATTAATGAAAATAGTTTGTACAAAATAAAAGATATAGTCAATGTAGAAGGAGTCGAATATTTTGAAAATAATGACAACAGTTGTTATAATAACTATATTTTCATATCACCAGAATTAACTTGGGTTACACTAGCCACCGATGTTTTTCAAAAGCAACAGCAATTTTGATGATTTTTGGGACGGTGCTTCACAAAAGCACATTCAATATTAAACATATAGTTTTTATGTATTATTATGATGTCAATAAATGTAAATAACACTGAGTATAGTTAATCTTCTGTATTGGTTGATTTACATTTCTGACATAAGTTTGGCAACATTTTTACAAAGTATGCAACATGTAATTTCTGTAAAACATCTTTGTAAGAAACCTTATCACATTCCACTTGAATTATGTGAGAAATATTGTTTCTGCTTGCATAAACGACAAAATTTGTATGCTTCAAACCTAAAATGCTCATTTTAACTTGTGTATTATATTTATGATTCTAGTTTAAAACATAATTGTTACTGCTATCGAATTGTAAAAGGTCACATTTATCTGAGACTTCGTGTATCGAGCAATCAGCACCTGATAGATGACACTTTACTTCGACTAAAGTGTGGGGCTTGTTATCAGAAACAATGATTCCATTTGGTATGCAACTAAGCCATACGTTATTTGGAGGAATTAATCCACATTTAATAATCTTGTTGCTAGTATTCAATCTGTATTCTTCAATCGCGTATAGCTCATATCTGATACCATGTTTTATTGGCCGCGTTAAGACTAGATCTTCTATACTGCAATAACTGTCTGTCTTTTTCTTCCAGTTTCTCTCTGTACTTTTGGGTTGGACATATGTCTACAGAAAATGGCAATTGGAAGCAGTGATCCGGAATCTTCTCTTATTCTTCCAAGTATCTCTGTTTGAGAGTGTATCTTCAAAAATCTTTTCACTGCCTGTATTTAATTTCCTAAGAAAATCTTCACAACACGCTTTGAGATTTACTTGAAGCATTGAAGCTAAGTCACTCATTGCAGATGATGATAGGACGCTCTCAAATATCTCTCTGATTACATTGTCGTTGCAATCTATCGCATCTCGCACAACAGTAGTAGGATTATAACATCCAAACCTGCAATTAAATGATAATAGCTGTTTCTATATGAATTCATTTATTTTCCATTGTTTACAAAATTGTCACATATTTTTTTGTCATTTTACGACTGTAAATTGTGAAAAAAGTGAAACTGAAACATTTTATTCCATTATCAATATGGATATGATAAAATTTTCGTGTGGAATTGATGAAGTGTGAATATTATCAAACTTTACAAATCCGTAGATTAGTGATGACGATTATATATGAATGATAAAAATGTTCAGATTATATCATTCAGAAAAAAATACACAGGTTCATTGTAAAAAGTGTACAAACAAAAAGATGTATAGAAAGGATAAACAAAAAAAGTAATGAAGAATAAAAAGTTGGTATAAATGGCAATTTAACCCTTTGACTGCTAAAGGTGTATATGTACGTCATCAATTTATACGGAAGGCGTAAACAAAAAAAAACGCGCCGTCTATATTAGTGGATTCGTTCGAAAGCGCGCCGCAGTCAAAAGGTTAACAATGATTATAAAAATCCAGCAAATTATTATGAAATAACCGTGAGAAAACCGGAGTTCCTACTCATGCTTCGATAAAGCTCCAAATGTAAAAAAAAATAATTTTTGTCGAATTTTTTTTGCAATTCCCTCATCACATGATGGAATGTCATCAACCTCAAGACAATAGTGATTTTTGAGGCAATCTTTCTGCAATTCCCCATTTACTACATTTGTGTTCTTCTCCAATCGTATTCAAAATCAGTATGAGACATGTGTGGGAGATCTTCTATGTCCATCCTACAATTGCCAAACAAAAAAAAAAACTTATTGTTACTTGTAGTTACATATAATTTTTGATTTTATTCGTATTCATATAGTTAATTAGTTTTGAAATACAAACATGTAAGAACTTTCACTTCGCCAGAACTTGCTTTGTAAAATGAATCAACGTTGCAATACTGTGCCTACAACACTGCCTTTCCCCGCCACACATGAACATTTTTTGTTCAAAATTGATCCAGTTTCTGTAATTTGTACAACAATCGTGTGCGGAACATTTCGTGAACTTGAAAATTGAATAATAGCTGCTTTCACTTCATATTTATGAGCTGTTTTTGAGGTTATTCTACACTTCAAGAAAAAATAACTTTTTCCTAGCTTTTCACCTCCAATAAAACACCTATTGTCTTCATCACATTTGGCGTCAGATAACACAGCTTATATTTTAAATGCATTGTCACGTTAATCACCTTTTAAAAGAAAGAAAATACTTTTTTACGTGATAAAGGTATCTTTTTGCATGTAAACACACGAAATTTCGACTATATACCAGAGCTTACTCCGTTCACCACTAGAGGCGTATCATAATGAGAGAGATTCCAATATATATGGGGTATACGTCAACTTATGGACCTACTAGATTCGAAATATCATCGAAAATATGAAGAATTTTTTACAATTAATCTGATTCGGTTCGATTGCTGAGTTTAAAAAAAATTAATATTGAGATGTGGCATTATTCAGTTTTACACTTTGCGACGCCGTATCGTTATTGGTTTCTCCATCACATAATCAACATGGTTCATTATGTCATACTATTTATCAACTTTTGGATGAACCTAATATTGAAGTGTGATAATGAACATTGCGACAATTATATGAAATTCTGCATAGAGCAGAGCGCAGGGTTCCAGTTATTGGCCAAGTTGACAATAACCGACGTGCATTTTATTCCCCAAACGAAATAATATCAGGCGTCACTTGATTCTCATCAAACCTATTGAAAATCAAGGTAAACTCAATCAATTGAATTCAAATAATTGAATTCAATTCAACCAATCCAATCCACTAAGCCAAATGGGTGAATGGTTCCACAAAGTCCTAGCTCATCGGACCTCTAAATCGTGAATTCCAGTTGTAGACCTCTGCTGCTGCTGTCTCTGGGACTTACACAATATTTGACTTCAATAACAATGTAAATATTATTCAGCCACTTCCCAGACAGCATGAAATATTGCAGCAATATTGCTTTGTGATATTAAATGTTGCAGGGAATATTGCTACAATATTGCCACAACATTGCTGCAATATTGCAATGTCCGCCTCTTTGTAACTTGCAGAAATATTGTGGGAATATTACACCTAATATTGCAGATATATTGCAGGGATAGTGCAGGAATATTTAATATTGTCTTGAGTCTTTAATTAATTCGACACATTGAATGTAATTACATAATGTATTTATTTCAATTTTCTCAATTCTCACTTTCATATTTTGTTGATTTATTTCATGTGACAATATTTAATATCATCAAAGTCTTATCAAATTCATATAATCAAAGAAGAAAATTGAAGATTAATATATAAATTGATGAGTTTTAATCAGAGCTTTTATATTTCATTTATCAATAGTGAAAATGTAATTTAAAAAGTGAAAATTTTTTTCATTGTATGAACATTTAGGTCGTTGGAATGAAAGGATAGAAATTTACGAGGATGAAGAAATGTATAGAAATTGAAACAAGTGTAAAAAACAAATTGAATATACTAACTAGCGCCAGATTTGTCATTACTATTGATCTCGACTTCTTCGCTATCAGATAAGTCATGTAATGAATTTTTAGCACGCTTTATTCTTGTTTTGGCTTGAGTAAGCTACTTTGCCGATCATTTTGAAAGTTTCTGCAAAATAATAGAAGGAAAATATGACATATCTGGCGATAATGCCACAATATTGGCTTCTGAAGAGAGAAAATTACTTTGAAGCAACCTAACCACTGTCAGTTAGCTGAAACATTGTTTCTTGGACCGACCTCGCCAAGAGAATTCAATGACAATGGTGTCGGCGATCAACCTTGAGCAGACCGCAGACACGGACATACCCAATTTTCCGGAACCGACATTTACTAGGCGATGGACCTGAAAAATAACATTCCAAAACTATTTAAAACTCTCAAGAAAAAAACCATTGCATTGGTAACAAGTGTTCAATATTAAATAAAAAGCAGCATTCAGCAATAAAGAATCAATGAAAAAGTTTCGGGGTCACTGCACAACGGTAAAAAAAAAGAGATTAAGAACAGAAGAGAGTAATCTAAAATCTCAAGGAATAATAAGAAAGGGATAAAGAATTGGTAACAACATTGATACCTCAGTTGGATTAATTTCAACTTCCATTGAACAGTCACCCCCAACAAGTTCATATAAACTAATTAATAAAGCTTAACAGTCAGTCACATACTGACTCAATATGAAAACATGAAGCATGAATTATTTGGTATTAGAAAATGCAAAATAAGTGAAATACTTCTAAATCATCAAATATTTGAGCATGCTCATGGATGAAATTGATAATCATAGAAAAAAAAACTATTAATGTGCATCATTTTTACTAATTTCAGTACTACTTTTATATGATTCCTGTTGGCAATTATTCTGTTTGGACTTTATTTTGGAGATATAAAACACATATAATTAATATAATGTTACAGAAAAAAGTGAACATACCATTATGTTATAGAAAGATTGCTTTTTCAGTTTTCTTTCAAAGGATATTAAGTCGCTTTGTGACTGGATTAGTGGAAACTTTTCGAATTCATCTTCTGACGTTTTTTCATCATTCCGTTGTTCAGTAGAAGATGACTTCGCTGCAGTCAACTGATAAATTTTTTTATGGAGGTCTTTAACCTCCATAGATAGACCTGTTAGCGTTTTCATGACAAATCTGCGAAAACCTGATCAGTAAAAAGTTAGTATTTGTATAATTCGCTATTTTTATATTGATTTTTTTGTTCATTTACCTGATTCAGAAACATCCTGATCGATCTCGCTGTCGCCTCCAATACTTGTTATAGCAACATTTCCTCCGGTACTTCCCTGAGTAATGCTTTTTTCATGAACTGAAAATCGTTGGAAATACATGGGTTGAATTACAGTCATTATGGATGTGTTTTTATCTTGATACTTACATTGTGTATGTTTTGAAGTACTGAGATGTGTATTTTTTTTCATCTTGTATACTGGTACGTGCTGGTGTTGATCAATAGAATAGAGGTGGTGTTGGTAGCATAAGGTTGTCGGCGGATTTATTTTTAGTGATTGTCATTTTGTCTCCTCGGGACATTTCTGTCGTTCGTCGGCTCGCTAGAGTTTTCATCAGACGAGATTATTTTCTTTGCTCGTTTTCTCCGTTGCTTTTTCAACTTCATCGCCAACTCATTATCTGATAGCTCATCAGACTCAATGAGACATGATGTCTCCTCAGCCTCAACGAGTTTTTTCTTGGCCCTAAACCAATCATCTACGAAATAAAATATTAAAATGTAAAAGTCAATGAAACACATAAATATAAATTTTAGTTGTGTTGATACATACCAGTAGATCCAAAACAACGTTCAACTTTGCAAAGGTCCCAATTTTCAACATCTTCAGAATAATTCACAGCTTTCATTAATTTTTCTAATGTATTCAGTGATTTAATATGGCTTGGCCACAGACTTTTATCTTTCATCTCATTGAACCAGCAGGATGGAATAATTTGCAATCCGTCCTCAAATTGAGCGATTGTATATTTTTTTGTTGGATATGTATTCATCATATACCTGAAGAAAAGTCATGAAAAATGATGAAAAAAAAAACGTGTGTGTGTGCTTATGTACGCACGTAAGAAGTTATACTTCTTTGGCGTAACAAAATAAAAATTTGATTTAATTCAATATTTGGAATAATTCAATTTTTCTGGACTTCAATAATCATTATTTGTATCTATTATTGATATATCGATTCATTTGTACACTTATCACATATTGGATAGTAAAGTAGTGATTTATTTTATTTTATGATGTAAAAAAAAAAATACATACCGTCAACTAACCTCAAATTCAGAAATACTTGAATAAATATCGTGAATACAGTTGCCAGTTCTCACGCGAACTAAAATGTTGACTAGCTAATTTCATGGTGTCGGCGCATGCGCATTAGAAATGATATGGGAAGTGTAATATCCATCGTGCGTCGGAGGGCGCTACTGTTCCAAAACAATATGGTCGTCACTAACAATTCGAAAAACAAAACTTATAAGATAATGAATTTTTCTTAGTAAGAATAAAAATTTCACGCATGTTATTATTCATAACAATAAATTTTTTTCATAATGGATGATATGCAGCAAAGACGGAAATATTTTGGTGAATGTTCGCGCAAACATCAAAGGAGACTAATCAGACAGAATATGAAAAGTATATTTAACACATATGCTTCTACTGCAACGAGAGACTTATCACTTTTTAATACTAGAGAAAATGTAAATGATGAGGATATCGTCAATAGTAGTATAGATAATTTTGAATCAAATAGTGCAAATGACTGTATGGAAGAAACTATAGAAATAATTGAAAATATACAGAGTAATGTAGTGGATAATAATGCATTGCATGAGAACTCAAATCCTCGTTATCCTGCCGGAAACCTCGAACCTGGAATATTGCAGGAATAATGCTGCAATATCGCATTGTAATGTTGCTACTGGAATGTTGCAGGAATGTTGCGCGAGGTTCGCAACATTGCTACAATATTGCTGCAATATTTCATGCTGTCTGGGTTGCGATGACATCTATACAGTCAAATCGCTCTATGACGATACAGTTCTTTCATATACGAATTGCCCTAAGATGATACAATTGACTGCCTTGTGACGAAACAATTGATTTACACTTACAATTTATATTATAATTGTGCAGAGTACACATGACCAAACCTGCAAATTAAGACATTACATGAAAGGGGATTCCAACCACTGTCAGAGCGAGTGATAGCTCGATCTGCAAGAAACTTATAGAACAATGAAGATATCAATTAGTTGAACACAATAAGAAGAAGAATATTCCCGATTTCAATTTTCCTCTACTCATTCAAGTTTTGAATACGTGAGCAGTACCTGTTATCATGGCCACGCATTCACTCCCACTCTCAATATAATAATTCCTCGACATACAATAATGAATTCGAATTTCGCATAATATTGAATTGAGTGTATTTGCTGACTCTCGATACCCACTTTTAATCTTTTCAAAACCAATTATTCAATCTATTACACTTCCAATATAAATTGTTCAACTTGATGTTACAGTTTAAATGCTCCCGCGGTTATTTCGATGCTGTCCTTTCAACGGTCTGGAACGTGATCACCGCTTCTGTACTTTTTTGTTTGATTTGTTTGATAGAAAGAAACAAGAAAAACTATTACCATCACGATTGCACGTGTCAAGCACGTTTCCATCATTCGCACACAAAGCATCAAACTGACTCTTCGTGCATCCTTCAATATTTGATCCAACCATTTCCATGCGCGCGTGAATGTGCGTAACCACAACTTCCATTATTGTATCAAGTGCAAGGAGAATGTCAACATATACATCAAAATCTGTCTTGTTACAACATATAAAATGATAAAAGTTGGATCATTTTATTCTTATTAATTCATTTTAAATATATACTCATTATATCCAGGCAGTTTTTTTCGATTACATATTTATTATCAATAAATTCAATGATGAATGTATAATCAATCGGGAATGGACAATAGTCCATTTAATCGGATTCGTATATCTGCAATATGTAATTTATTGAATTTTGCTCTTAATCGAGAAATGTGATGAACCAATTTAATTATTTTGATGAATCAATGGAATGAATTTATTTGAACTCAAAGTTGATAAATTACAAATAAACAGAATAAAGTTTTTTTCTGTACCAAAATGTTTACTATTCCGATAAATGTAATTGTATGATAAATTATGTCGATAAACATCATGTATATAGCAGAATATCATCGTATCCGATTTTCATTCAAATATAATCGGTTGGACCTGGTATTATAATGAAATTTTGATCGTTCAGTCGTTTGGAGCAAAAATATATATTTTCAAGTGATTTATGGGGGGTAACAATATATTCAAATATGTTATATGAATAGACGAAAAATTTGAATATAAAAACAAATAGAAAGAATGAATACTTTTTGAATAACAGAAAATATGATGATACGACAAACAAATAAATCAAATACAATAACATCTAAGTGATTCAAATATAATAGCAAACCAATAATTTGTATACAATAACAAAGATAGAATATTAAGAAACAATGTACATCTTCATTCCGAGTCATAAACCAAACAAAAAAATTTATTCACAAAAATTGATAAAAATGATCGACATTAACCTGAACGTATGTAATCAACCTTTTTTCGAAATTTTCGATCGAATTTCCCAACATTTCAGGAGTATTACATGTTACTGCCTGGTGCAATGTTTCATCTAATTTACCAATATTATTCAGACGTTTTTTTCTTTTATATATCTCGAATTCCAAAACACACAAAAAAAAAATTAAGAGGATTTGAACTGGACTAACGAGGGGGCCACTCAACGGTACCGTCCCTACCAATCCATCGATTGGAATAATTCAAATTCAAAAATTATTTTACAGCAAGATGATCATGAGGCGACGCACCATCATGCTGGTACAATATATCTTGGGTTACACCTTCTTCTTTCAGTAGAATTAGCAGATCATTTTGCAGGGAGCCTAGGTAGTTAGTCGTCTCCATAAATTCACTGCGAATTATGTTTCGAAGAACTTTTCTACGGTTTCGTTGGAATTTTTTAGTACCCAGACAATGTCATTTTTGGTGTTGCCTATTCCTTCCCCGTTGAGGTGCGACGCTACCCGTCTCATTAGATCTTTCAATACTGCTGCCAAAATTACTTCATGACTGTGATGACGGTCACCAGGAAATAATTGTGCACATTCTCTGGATGCATGAGCCGCATTATGATTACAATTATTATATATACTGATTATCCTCACATATTCTTCATTCGTATAATCAGCTGCCGTTGCTATGTAAGAAGAATTTATCAATCGAATGACCGACCTATTCGAGTCGATGTAACTCAAATTGCAATAAACGAAACATAAGGAATTTTTTTTTTTATTCAATCACATATTTGATATAGAATAAAATAATATACATACTTCCAAATAAGGAGGTTGCCTATTAATTTTTGTAATTCGGCTGTCACATTTATTCGAACAGAATGGCATGAAAGAAAGTCAACTCGACTTTTTCTGAATGAATTCATTATAGCGTTGCTCACATACGATTGGATCATCACGCTTTTTTCGAGTTTATGACCATAGTAATGCAATGGAGAACTTTGAGGAAGGTTGATTTCGCTTTCAACAATTCTTGTAAATGAATATAATTTCCGGTTTATTGCTCAAAATGAAAATGTTGTGTATTATTTGTTGACGTTCTATCTTTTCTATTGTATTGAAATTATTGGTTTTCTATTATATTCGAATCACTTGAATGTTATTGTATTTGAGTTGTTTGTTTGTTCACATAATTAAATTTTTTATTATTCAAAAAGTTTTTATTCTTCCTATTTGTTTTTATGTTCAAATTATTTGTCTACTCATATTTCATAGTCAAATATATTGTCACTTCTTCTGAATCACTTGAAAATATATATTTTTCCTCCAAATGACTGAACAATGAAAAATTTATCATAATTCCGGGTCCAACCCTGAATATTTGAATGACAATCGAATACGATAATATTCTATTATGTACTGAACATTTTGGTACAGAAATAAACTTTTTTTGTGTATTTGTAATTTATCAACTTCAACTCTTTAGGCGAAACTGGAGTCACGGCTGAGCTTCAACGTGACAACGCCTTCATCTGAGAGGAGCTGAAAATGTCGGTATGCAAGTGGTGCTGAAAAACGAGTCATTCATAAAATTTTCGCAAAAGTGATTCTAAGCTGTATCAACTTAGTATAAGCAAAGAACTATTGACGAGTAAAAAGTGTCGGACAGAAAACGGGCGCTATAGCTGTCATCTTCTCTGTTTCTTACGATTTTGAATGAATCGACGAAAAAATATGTAATGATTATTCAAATGGAATACTGATGTCAATGATATGGAACAAAAAAATATAGATGTCAAATTGTAACGATTTATTCCAATCATTATTATTGGCCGGATGCACGATGATCATGACATCTATTATGAACATTTTTGAGGCTCAGCAACATTCGTGTTGGATATAAATTTGACAAAAAAATAAATAAACTTTTTTTTCTGTGAATCATGAGATGAAAGTGTAGATGACAGAATGATCAATAAAAAATATTGATTGATGTGATAGAAAAAAGTATTAGAAATCATTTTCAAACATAAAACCATAAAATATTTCGAACGAAAGGAGGTTTAGTAAAATCAAATGTAAATGATAACAGTACCAGATCCAAGGTAGAGTAAGTGCGCCATATAACGACCGGTTCTATAATATAGACCACCGGCATTTCTCGTAGTACGTTCGCTGTATCCAGTCGACGGTCAGCGCACACTGAGCTCGATCAGTGATGTTCGTCCGAAGCAGTGATGTGTGTCCGAAGACGCCAGCAGCAAGCAGCAAGGGTAGAGGGGGTAACTCACACAAGTACAGGCCGTGTACGTGTGAAAAGCACGCTTCGGCTAGCTTCGGACAGTAAAAGAAGGCAGACAATATATTTCTGTCGCTTTTCTTCGAACTGAAACGAAACTGAACGACGTTGAACGATGTCAATGCCGGCTAGAGGGCTAAGAAATTGTCGGTAAAATTATTCATTTATAGTTTTACCGACACATTTTTATGAAGGACCGCCAAAATATTTGAAATTTTCAGCATATAATACAAAAAAAAAACATTTTTCCTTCAGTTTTAAATATTAAACTTTGCTATTAATCAATTTGTATACTTAATTCTTATTTTCACTGAAATTAAAAAGCATGTAGTTAATTCATGAAAATTTAATTTAAACATAGATATATGATTATTGGATGTATATATAACTAAGGCATATGTTGGATATGATAGAACACTTTGCATCGAATTTAAACTACTATCTATTATTTTACTTATATCTGGATCGTGAGAAGATATATTTAATCGAATTTTTCAAAATAAAAAATTGTAAAGATTTGTAATGCTATATCAAAATAGAATTACATACTATATAATTCTGACGTAAATAAAATATATTTGTTGCAGTATAATGAGGACAATTATTCTGGAGGATAGCTATTAATCTATATATATATATATGCGAGAAAGTCGTGTGTGTGGTATTATTTATAAGTCAAGAACGGCTGAACCGATTTGGTTGAAAATTGGTGTGGAGGTAGCTTAGAACCAAGGAACATACATAGGATACTTTCCATCCCGTTCGATCGCGTTCCCGTGTGACCATGAATCACATGTTATCAGTATTGTAGTTTGGACTGCCACCGCAAGGGGCGTCTCTCTGAAGGTTAAAACTTCCAACGGTTCTACTGTTACAAATAATAAATATCAATAATATTTATCTATATTTCTATTACATTATTATATATATTTATTCAGTACTAGTTTCTTATTTAAAATATACATTTTATTTATCTTCATATTTTCAATCAAAAGTTTCTTGAAAACACTACAGTTCTCTGCACACTCTATGTTTTCGACGTTATATAAATATTGGATGTTCTGACTAACCCCAAAACTTCAACCTATCGATATCGTCGAGAGAACAACAGAGATCAACAAGTAGATAATTTTCGACGCACAAGAAGAGATTAATCAAGTGCTGATTTGATTCGAGCAGCGTTTCGATACGATTGCAGCACTGATTACTACTTGCATCCTAGCGTTTACATTGGGCCAATGGACGTTGTTTGCGAGTATTGTGGCGCATTGAAATTTTTCGGAGAAACGCCCGAATTGTGCTGCCTTAATAGGAAAGTGAAATTGACATTATTGACTTCGCCACCTGAGCCATTGCATTCATTGCTTTGTGGCGAAACACCCGAATCACGTCGTTTTCTTGCAAACACTCAAAAATACAATGATTATTTCCAAATGACCTCATTTTGGGCAGACATTATCGAAAAACGAGGATTTAATCCGACATTCAAGGTATTTATCCATTTATTTCTGTACTTACACACAATATAGTAGAAGAATAACTTACTATATTCATTCCTACGTATTATGTTTGCTAATTTCAAAAAAAGTGTTCATAAGTTAGTAATACTGACTTTGCTTTTCATTTTATAGATACAAGGACAGATTCGCCATCAAATTGGATCATCGCAACCTCTCAAAGATGCACAGCATGAGTTTTTACAAATATACTTCATAGGCAACATGGAAGAAAAACTTGATCGACATCAAGAGATCAATGCAGCAACGGAAAGAGCAATTATCCAAGATCTGCAGTAGCTACTTTATAAGCATCATGCGTTGGTCAGGCTGTTCGAAAGTGCTTTGGAGCGCATGCCAAATGATGACCTCAAAGTCGTAATTAAAGCAGATAAACGATCATCTCGAACACACGAACGCACATTCAACGCTCCAGTAATAGATGAAGTTGCCATCCTGATTGTTGGTGAAAACGCGCGAAGGAAACACGCGATATTGTGCTTACACGTCGCAATACTGGGCAACTGTAACAAATATCTGAAACACATCATTCATATGACACGTTGAAATAGCCGCTGATGTTTTGGCAAGGAGAAGATGGATATTATTTCGATATCAAAATTATGAATCCATTGAATAGTGAGTATGAATATCATAGTTCAACATGACATACATTTTACATTGTATGCTTTTGGTTTCCAATAAAAGACCAATTACACTACTTATCACCAGGAAAAGATTAGGGGTTGTTTGTATAGATAAAATTGGACAAATGACTGGCAACCGATTTATAATCATTTGTCTCCACCACTTTATAATTATACTGAAAATTTACACACGTTAAACTGGATCTACTGTTTTAATTTCGGGTGAAGAAACTGCAAAGAAAATTAGCTCGATGAATTATTACTGATATCGTTTGATGATTCGTGAAAATGCTGACAACTATTTGCTGCGGTTTCATCGATTGTTTCAGGAGTATTGCGTCGACATGTACGTCAAAATAGAAACGGAGCGTTTCACTTTCATTAGATTGAACCAAGCCAAACTGCGATCTGAGGAGTATATCCATTTACGTGATGCAGTTGGTACTGAAGGAAATTCAGTCAATATTGGTCGATTAACTATCTTTCCGGCGACGTACATAGGTAGTCTACGTCATATGCATGAATATGCGCAAGATGCAATTACATATGTTCGTCATTACGGTCGGCCGAATCTCTTCATTACTTTTACCTGTAATCCAAAATGGATAGAAATTGTTCAATTGCTGCTTCCCGGACAAACATCAAGTGATCGACACGACATCACAGCACGTGTATTCAGGGAAAAAATGTGGTCCCTGATGAACTACATTGTTAAACAACACATCTTTGGAGATACTCGATGCTGAATGTATTTAATCGAATGGCGGAAACAAGGCCTGCCGCACGCACACATTATTATTTGGTTGGTGGAAAGAATTCAACCAGACCAAATAGATGATATCATATGTGCTGAGATTCCCGATCACGAAGCCGATCCCGACCTACATGATGTTGTAATCACAAATATGATTCATGGACCGTGTGGCGCCATCGATCCCCAATCACTTTGCATGGTCAACGGCAAGTGTTCCAAACGATATCTACGCAAATCAACGGCGGAGACCGTCACTGGCAACGATGGTTTTCCACTGTATCGGCGTCGATCACCCGATGATAACGGTCGAGCTATCACAACAAAAGTGAAAAGAATGGATTTCGTTGTCGATTACAGTTGGATTGTTCCATATTCGCCACTCATCTCCAAAATGTTCAAGACACATTGAAACGTTGAGTATCGCAATTCAGTAAAGTCCATAAAATACATTTGGAAATATGTAAGGCAGCGATATGGCGGTTCTTGGCATCTTATCCTCCAATATCAACGATGGAATTGCGCGCTATCGAATAGGTCTTTATGTGAACTGCAATAAAGCGATTTGGCGTATATTCGCATTCCCTATTCACGAACGTCATTCTACTGTCGTCCATTTGGCGGTGCATCTGGGAAATGGTCAACGAGTATATTTCACGGCTTCAAATGTTGTTCAACGTGCTGAAACATCTCCAGCGACAACATTGACCAGTTTTTTTGCGATCTGCCAAAGTGAACCGGTTGCACAAACTTTGCTTTACTCGGAGATGCCACGTTATTACACTTGGAATGCTTCATCGAAGAATTTTCAACGACGGAAGGAAGGCGATGCGGTTCCTTGTTATCCGGATGTGCGTTCTACTGATGCTCTTGGTCGTATGTATAAGTTCATCCAAAGAATGATGAATGCTTCTATTTGCGGTTGTTGCTGGTGAATGTGCGTGGGCCAACGTCATTCGAGTCGCTATGGACTGTTGATGATACAATATTTCCAATATATCGTGCTGCATGTGAAGAATTCGATTTACTAGAAAACGATACTCATTGGAATACGACAATCGTTGAAGCCATCATCTCTGCATCTTCAAGTCAGATACGCACATCATTTGCTATCATCATTTCAACATGCTTTCTATCGAACCCGTCTACCCTGTGGCACAGATACAAGGATAATATGTCAGAAGATATTTTACATCAAATTCGTGTCAGTTCCCGAAATCCCGATCTTAAGATGAATGAGGAGATACATAATCGGGCTTTACTCTTGATCGAAGACATGTGTTACCTCATGTGCGGTAGTTTATTAGTCAGGTTAGGAATGCCAGCGTCAAATCGTGGAATGAATGACGCATTTAATCGAGAATTGAAACAGGAACGTGAATATGATCACCGGGAATTAGATTTAGTAGTTCAAACAAATGTACCCCTGTTGAATCCCCAACAGAAGGAAGTTTATAATACATTAATGAAGGCAATTGATGATGGAAATGGTGGTTCATATTTCCTGGATGCCCCTGGTGGAACTGGTAAGATATTCCTCATGTCTGTAGTATTAGCCACTGTTCGTGCGAGATCCAACATCGCGGTTGCAGTTGCTTCTTCAGGAATAGCAGCCACATTGTAAAAAGCATGCCGTACGGCTCATTCAGCATTAAAATTGTCGTTAAATCTTCAAACTATTGAAGAACCAACATGTAATATTTCAAAAAACTCCGCAATGGCCAAAGTTCTATCAGCATCAAGAATCATCATCTGGGACGAATGCACAATGGCGCATAAACATGCATTAGAAGCACTTAACCGAACATTGAAAGATCTACGCAATGATTAGAGATGTTTTGTAGGCGCAATGATTTTACTGTCTGGCGATTTCCGCCAAACACTGCCAGTTATTCCAAGATCAACGGCTGCCGCCGAAATGAACGCTTGCCTCAAATCATCGAATCTATGGCGCTATATGAAGAAACATTAGCTGACAACAAACATGACAGTGGCATTGCTTGATGATACATTTGCTGAAGATTTCTCTGAGCAATTGCTGACTATCGGTAATGGTCGAGTACCTGTCAACGAATCGAGCGGATTGATTTCATTTTCTCAGAATTTCTGTAACGTTATCTCATCGTAATACGAACTTGTCCACAAAGTATTCCCAAACATCATAACTAACTACAAAAATAATGGATGGTTGAGTGAGCGACTAGTCTTAGCGTCTAAGAATAAAGATAAAGAAAAAAATAGAGATGGAGATGACCTAAACTACATGATTCAAAATGAGATAATTGGACCAATGCATTCATTCAAACCTATTGGATGTGTAACAAATGAAGATAAAGCCCCCAACTATTCAATGGAATTTTTGAACTCATTGGATGTGCTCGGCTCACCGCCGCACAATTCACGCCTAAAGGTTGGTTCCATAGTAATCATGCTTCGAAACATGAACCAACCAAAACTGTGCAACAGTACGCGGTTGGTGGTAACTAAATTAATGAACAATGTGATTTACGCGACGATACTCAAAGAAAAATTCGGAGGTGAGAAAGTCCTCATTCCGAAGATCCCGATGATCCAACCAATATGCCTTTTGAGTATAAGAGACGTCGATTTCCGATCCGTCTTGCATTCGCCATGACCATTAACAAATCACGAGGCCAATCCTTGAAAGTTTGTGGTCTGAATCTGGAAAATCCATGTTTTTCTCATGGTCAATTATATGTAGCATGTTCACGGGTCAGGAGACCATCTGCGTTGTTTGTTCTTGTGCATGATAATAAAACAAAAAACGTCGTGTATCACAAGGTGCTCGACTGCAGTGTGCAAACTATGCACCAAAATACATGAACAATGAAGAATCATTGGAAAACTTGATTTTGCTTTATCTGTATTTCCTAATGGAGTATTAAACTTGATAGAATCCAAAATCTGCTTATTCACTTTCTCTAAGGCGAACAGAGTTCGCCAGGTCAGATAGTTGTTTATAATTATTAATGGAGGATCATAGATACGTATTGAATTATAAAATGATAGTGCATGGATATTATTTGAAATATTCGTTTATAATTCTGATGACGATATATATTCATAGTTGTTGATAATTATTTCATGATCAAGAAAATGAATCAAGAAATCAATGTTTGTGATCGTTGTTTGTCAATTTTTTCCTTTGAATCACGAAAGAATTGCAATACTTTTGTTAATGCACAGATGTGTTGTCGGTATATATATTATTCATCGGATTTCTGTCAAAGCAACCAGCAAATTATGATGTCAACACACTACGTCATCCAGAAACAAATGTGAATCATACATCCAAATAGTATATACGAATACACGATATTCATACAAGTATGCACATATACAAGAAGGAAACAAATTTCGTTCGTATACATCTCTTTCTTTACATATTTATATATTGTAACGCTCACCCTTTCCGTGAGTGTTCACTACTGGAGAGAGAGCGAGGTTACTGGGGGATTGGAGGGGGAAAAGGGATGCCACCTTATTTTGCTGTTCGGAAGAAACAGCTTGTATGAAAAATAAGGAAACAGGCTAATGAACTCTTGATAGGTTATAAATTTGACCAAAGTGTCAGATTTATTCACTTTATTCGGATTCGCAACTGCTAATAAGATACGCGATGACAAAAATATTCAAAGTCCACGACGACGAAAATATTTTAAGTCCTGCGCTCGGAATTTTTCTACCATAGGGAGGGCCATAAGGGTGAGCATCCCACAAGGGAATCAGAAAAAGGGTGGGGATTCTATAATGTTAGCAAGTGGAGATTCCATACGGGTCATCAATCCAGATGGGAAGAGGAACGTGGTAGGGTGTGCCTCTACCACTCATGACGATTATTCCGTCTCCAGTGAGGAGCACACTGGGGACAACGGTCCACACTGGCCTCGCGAAACCCGCACAAATGGCAGTACAGCCATTTATTCGTCCCTATGCATGTCCTGTGAGCATGGCCTTGCTGGCCACATCTCCAACAGGCACCGATGCTCTTCAGGCACATGTTGAGTACATGCGTATTTGTGGGAGCTTCCCGGGGTATGACCAGGGTGGAAGGGGGAGGGAGTCTCAGGCTCATCAGGGAGGAGGTTGCCTGTTGAAGAGAAGGAACGGTTACGGCGAAAAGAGGTTGAGGCCTTTTCTGCGCCAGGGAACGGAAGGATAGTGTTTTTTCAAGTCGTGCTTTTGGGGAGTGGGAAGCTACGACCTGAGGGGATGAGGTGTTGGTGGAAGTGTTCTCTTCATTCCCCATCATCTACCCGGCCATCTATCTAATCCCCGCGCTAAGGCCGGGGAGTCAACAGACAAGACGGGTGACAAGAGGGGAGGGGGATAGGAAGGGGCTTTGGGAGCCAAAACGTAATTGGGAGGGAGGGGATCAAGTTTTAGGATGATATATGAAGATTTGGGGAGGGAAATGCGATGCGTCTATGAACCGTAGTTGTTGGCCTTTGGGAGGCACCAACTCCCATTCGTCCAAATCGGGTATCGTAGAGTCGATAAGGGGGTTGAGTCGCTCTGACACATTCGAAAACGCGGCAAGCCTCACGATCGCCATCTGTTCCCCCTCGGGGAGTACCTATGACTCAGAAACAATTTGACCACCTCGTGGCAATCAATAATAGATATTACTAAGGTTTAGTTGGCCCCCCTGAGATCCATCAGCCAGCAGTGCATAACCTAACCATTATTTAGGTAATGTCAAAAATCGCAAGCAACACCGAGGTGTCCCAGTCGAGAATATGACTGGTGAAAATCCACCACGTCACAATATATATATAGATATATTATCACGTTCCTCCGGTCCAAGCTGAAATTATTCATAATGTAGTTTGTACTTAGCTTTAGAATCCCTTTTATCCGGGGGAGCGATTGGAATTTCCCCTTTGGGATGCCACCTGCTTTTTGGATTAAAATGATACAAGAGAAAAAACAGGAGAAATCTTCATGAATGATAATGATAATTTTATTTGTAATTATCTAATATATTCATTCATCATTATTTTATTATTTGAAGTGATTCTTATCGATTATTCATTTAGTAATATTCAATTTATGCATTTGTTCTTATTTTATTATCTATATATTATTATCATCGATCATTCAAGACTATTATTTGATCGAGATTCAATCTGTTTATTTGGCCCATTACATTCGTACGGCCTCATCTTAAATAATATTGCCCCGGGCGGGCAGTGTGAATAAGGAAGGCAGTGCGGCTACTACACTAAGTACGCTGCTGATGAGACGTCACGGCACCTACATCACTGCGCGCCCTACTATATAGCACGTAGCCTCTTCACACAGATATTGCACGCTACAGCCTACAGCCAACCTTGATAACTTTTGTCAGATTAATAATGTGAATTATATTTACGCAATTATGATGCTTTCGGACGATTCCTTGTGGATTAACGTGGATGGATGCACGGCAAAGATCATCACTCGGCAACGGGACTCGCACACTCTGATAATTTAGATCAATTGTTTTACAATAGTATCTTTTCTTCCACTTCCACTTCAACTTTTCACTCACAAGGTCTTATTTATTCAAATTCAATTACTTTACACAATAGTTATTTCAACCGTTTCTCACTTTTTTAGCACCCTTGGTACTTCCAATAGTTCTCTTCATTCTATTCAGTTCAACAGTATCTACGCACGTCTGCACTCTCGTAGGACTCATGGGCTAATCGTTGCTTAATAGCTGGTCGAGCCACGTTTTCTAGCCGACCCCACGCGGTGACTGACCACGCCTCACGCGGTCTTTTTCGCTAATTAATTGCCCAAAAATTCAAGATCGATAAATTTATCGATTGCGCGACACAGGGCAGTGACCCTAGATGGCCCTGCCTGTACCTCTGGAGACGTTACTCGAATGTATCGTCACAAAACCCCACACTTAGATTTGGCTTGTGACTATTCTGAGTCATTGGTCCCATCGACCCTTCGATCGTCGGTACATTCGGACGTCATGTTCGGAAAGTACTTTTTAATTTCATGCACATTCTCGTGCTTCAATTTCCGGGCTCCTGTGTCCCTCTTGTGTGTCCACTCACGGACTCCCTCCGGTTCCTCTTGTCCTTTTCCCTTTCGTGTACCTCGCACGAACAATTTCCCTAACTAAATTCTTAATTCTTTGATCACAATTTTTTCACTCTGTCGGTCCATTCACTCGCCATAGCCCATAACATCATTCATACCGCTTTAACGCATTTTGCTCCAGGCTGCTGAAAATAAAGAATGCTGAAAATAAACATTAATTTAGAAACGAAAATGCATGACAGCACCCCTTACTCGGTGATTCATTGTAACACATCGCAACCATTTTTCCGTGCTGTCCTATTCACTACCATTAAGTGTGCTTTCCTGCTAGAATCTTTAATTCTATTTTTCCAGACCATTAGCATACAACGAAAAGATGTATAGTACCAAGACAACATGACCACGACACCTAGAAGTCGGTAAAGCGAACCAAAACGCGATTGAAGTACGAATATGCGTGAACAGTAGGGTTAGAGGACGCAGTGCAAACAAAGAATGCGTATTTTTGTACGAAACAAAATATATTTGTATTTATTAATGCCATTTGGCACGTCATGTGAGAACAATAGAAAAATAAGAAATACGAACATAATTAGAGAAATGCAAAATAAGAAATACGAGATAATTAGGGCGTGAAGAAGTCATTTGTCGTGGAAATCGTAAAAAAAAACTAATAATCTCAAAATCATTTTAACCAACAAGAAGAAACTAATAAGGAGAAAAAGATAAACAACGGAGAAAAACTTCTCAGCAATAGCGTTCCGCTATATGCTCTTTTTGCTGTTGCTCCCAGTGTGGGCTGCACTGGGGGAAGCTTGCAACAGAAATGTCTTTTTCACCGCACAGGTAGCAATATGCCCATTTTTTCGGGCGTTTGCACCCCCTGTAGAAGTGCCCCTTCTCTCAAAGCATCTCCAACAGGCCCCTCGCCCTGAGATTTGTATACCCTCCACGTAGGTGGGGGTTTTTTCGTGTGGGCTTTCTTTCCGGCCCAGCCTCTCCTTCACGTGGCCCCTCACTTTATCATCGAACTGGAGCGTGCTAGGTGTCACCAGCGCCGCCTTCTTCTCCTGGGTGGCCACGTAGCACGTCCTCTTTTTGTGGTGATACCATTTGTCCTCGGCATGTGAAATGGCCTGTTATGCAATATTCTCGTTATCAAACATGCGAGACAATGCGTCCAGAACAACGTGCAAAGAAGCTTCACGGTGCACAATCTTCATAGTATGAGCCTGAAGTGCTAAAGCCCATCGTGCTAACCGACCTGATGGATTTCAAAGCCCTTTCAACCAACGGAGACTGCCGTGATCCGTAATAACGGTGAATTTGCTTCCCTCAACATATGGTCTGAATTTTTCGATGGCCCACAACACGGCTAAACATTCTCTCTCGATCACGGTATGATTGCGCTCTGCCAGAGTAAGCAATCTACTCGCATACCTAATCACGTGTTCATTACCAAGTTTCGGACCTTTTGCCTCCACGTCATTATCTAATTCCGTCGGCTGTGTTAACACTGCTCCTAGAGCAAAATCACTAGCGTCCGTTTGTATTGTAAAAGGCCTACTGAAATCTGGGCGAGCCAGAATCGGAGCTTCTGTCGAAGAACGCTTCATTTTCTCGAAGGTTTCTTCTCGCTCCGGACCCCAATTCCATTCACAATCCTTTTTTACCAATTTTAATAGAGGAATTTTGTCTTCCGACAACCTAGGCAAAAATCTAGCATACCATCCTACGGCACCTAAAAATCTTTGCACCTCTTTAATGTTACGTGGTTCAGGCATTTTCATTATTGGCTCGACTTGATCTGGATCCGGAAATAGTCCATTTTTATCAAGTTTATACCCTAAAAAAGTGACTTCCTCGCAAAGAAAATCACACTTCTCGGGATTAATAGATAAGTTAACTTCGGTTAATTTATCAATAACTTTTTTTTATCCAAAAAACGTGTTCTTCAAACGTTTTCGGAAATATAATGGAATCATCGACATATTTCTGGACATTTGTGGCCCATTCCCCCGGAATCGCCAAATCAGTTAGTCTTTGAAAAAATGCCGGTCCATGCCTCAAACCGTAAGCCATCCTTTTAAATTGATATAAGCCACGACCAGGCACTGCGAAGGCTGTTTTTAGTTTACTCTCTTCGTCTAGAGCAATATGAAAGAAAGCTCGGCTCAAATCCAACTTAGAAATAATTACTCCACCTTGAATGCTATCTAACAATTCATCCAAGTCCTGCATGGGCACTGAGTCGCGCTTAGTAACTTCGTTCGATTTCCGAAAATCTACACAGAATCGATATTTACCATTGGTTTTTTGATGTAAGACCGGCCAACTACACCATGGACTATTTGACGGCTCGATCACATCTTCCTCCAACATTTTGTCGACCTTTTGCTGAGCGACTTTTAATATCTCCGGAGTATATCTCCGAGTTCCCTGACGAATGGGAGAATGTCCCTGCACATCGATCGTGTGCTTTATCAATGGGGTGGTTCTTATTTTCGCCGGAAGTGACGGAATTAAACCCTTTAACATTTCTTTCATCTCGTCAATATTATCTTGCGACAGTGATAGAATGTGGATAGGCTCAGAAGAAGCAGCCTGTATTTCTGCGTGATCATCTATTCAATGGCCGTCTAAATGCGCTGGAGTTAATTTGATACTAGGAATATTTCTAGAGTTACTATCTCCGGACCAGAATGCTTTCTCCGCACCTCTGCCGGCTCTCCACCTTTTCCTACCGTTATCAATTACAATTTCAAACTCCGCTAAGACATCCAATCCGATGACCATCTCATACGCAATGGTGTGTGTTATTCGAATAGGCACAGTACATTGCTTGTTATCACACATGAACTTCCCCGTAATACAACCTATCACCTTCACTGTTTTTCCGTCGGCAACTTCCATTGCACCTTTCATGGGAATCAAAAATGTTTCTGAACCATCAAACAAACTACTACTAGCAAAAGTTCTCGTAGCTCCGGAATCGATCAACGCTTTAAATTTGCTTTTCCCCATTACCATCTGAACAAACGCCCTATTTTCAATCGGATGTCTTTTCACCGCTTTCAGAAAGTCATCAATACCTATCATAAATTCCTGTGCGTTGCCGTGAGCATTAGCTCCCAAAGTTCCGGTACAAAGATTTTCCTCCGTGGCATTAATCATTTCTGGACTTCGAGTTTTCCCAACTCCGCGTTCACACTCTGATCCCCTTGATGGACTTGGTCTCGGGCTGCCATCTCTTATTGCGCTATTTTTACCAATACTCTTCCCTGATTCTTTTCTATTACTCTCTCCACTGTCCTTGTTGAAACTTCTTCCCTTGAATCCATCCCTCTTTTCCCCCTTTCGACCTACATCTGGACCACTCTTCTCTCGCGGCTCTTTACAATCCCTCATGTAATGCCGTGACTTTCTACAATTGAAACACACATAACCGTCTTTTGGCGTATTGTTTTTTTCATACCGATTCTTCTCTTTTTTAACTTCATCCCGGATACTACTTTCATTTCGTACGTTTGCGGCAAATGCCCTTCCATTATTCTTGAATTCATTTGGCCTTTTACTTTGCCTTTCTGGTTTGCTATATGCAGCAACAGGAAATAGCGTCTTTTCCGGAGGTGGAGGAGGCACTTATTCGGCAATTCGCCTTAATTTCGTTTTTACTAAATGCCCCTCGTACAACAAATCCGCGAATGACCTAGTTTTCCCAATGTACAAATGTCTAATACATTTTGGATGCATATTTCTACAAACAATTTCTATTTGTTGTTCTTCCGGGAGATCCATTCCTATATTACTTAACAAAATTTGCATTTTTGTAATAAACTGCGCAACCGGCTCGTGCTCGCCTTGCGTTCGTTGTTTGATTTCGTCCTACAACCTGGACTGAATATCAACCGATGAAAATCTCAACCTAAACTGGTATAAGAATTCTGAGTATTCACGAAAATTATACTTCTCAGTTCTATATCATCCCATAGCAGTGGACGATAACACAAATGGGGGAATTGAGAAGATTTCTCTCTGTGTTATGCCCATTAATTCCACTGCATCGGCTAAAAGTCTAAGAAATTCTTCCGGATCGTCTTTTTCGCCCCCGGAAAATTTTATATTCATTTTTTGTAACCTCAAGCACAGCTGATTCACCCTCTCGGACACCACCTCCGTTGGACTTCTGGAGAATGGATTGGACCTGGACGACAAACCATCCCCATGCATGCTGGGGTAATGAATCGATTGCCCATACTGGGGCCTCCTTTCGGAGAAGCTTCTGGAATACCTAGGACTTCTATCATCACACCTATTCCGATCTCTATTATTTTCTCTCCACTCAGGACTAGAATGATTAGATTGATCATCATGGACTCTGTCACGACTTGAAAACGAGGGTGGTATCCTATCACCACACTTCCGCTCAACCTCCGGACCGAAAACCTCTGCGCTTCTCCTGCGAGTACTCGCTGCCTCCGGATCTCTGCTTTCAAAGTCATCTTGTCGGCTGCCTCCAGGAAATGCCGGTGCGAAAGGATTTGATTCCGACCTCCTACTACCCCTACTTTCAGTAATTTGATTAGCCCCCCTACCGAATTCGTCAGCAAACGTAACCTGTACCTTACGATCTGTTTGAATCGAACTCTTATCATCATTTTCTCGATGACCCCCCACTTGTGAGTCATTACGACGAGAATAATGAATTTCATCCCTCTCATCCAACTCATCACACCTCCCAGTGCTATAGTCACTCTCATTTCCAAGATCCTCGTGACCGATACCTTCACATTCTCTCGACCCCTTATTCCGAATCAATTTGCTCCCAGCTGGCTCGGCAGGGAGGTTAGGATTGTTTTCTTCAATCCCCTCACCCCGACTCCCGTTCCTCATCGCGATTCCATCGTCATCAACTGATGGCTCTTGCCTTCATGCAGACACGGTCTCTGGCAAGGCCGTCAGTTTCAATCTAAATTTAAATCTGTATTTCCCGACCGCCCTATATATCATATTGCCCGAGCGGGCCGTGTGGGCAAGAAAGGCAGTTCGCTACCAACTCGATCTATACTGCTCATGTTACGTCACGGCCTCCTACGTCACTGCACACTACTAGGTGACGCCATTTGCAGAAGAGAGAATGTTTGGCGTAGCTCGTGGCCACGCTATGTAATACACCCTACAGCCGACCTTACTATACCGTATAATACGAAAAATAATCTTGGGGAATATTCACTTTTACACCTCGTAGAATGATGGTGTCTCACTGCGATTCGGACGTCGGCTACTATCTGATGAACACCCACACTCTGCACCGATGCTCATCCCACTTTATAATAGTATCCCTTTACAATAAATCCAATATTCAACCCACTGTACATTCAGATAGTTTTAATAGTAGATTTAAACAGTTTCAATAATTTCAATTTTCACTCTTTTTCTTTTTTAATGTCGCTTCTTTCACTCACTTAATACTCGGCTAAGGCTCTTTATACTGTGTAATCGGACAACGTACACGCACGTCTATGCATACCGAAAATCCGGGGGCTAATGCCGGACAATAGCCGGGCTAGCCACGTTGTATCCGCCGGCACCACGCGGCATTCGACCACACCTCCAGCGGTCTTCATCATGAATCAATCAATCAAAACTGTATATCGATAAATTCATCGATCATACTACGAAAGGCAGTTGCCCTAGATGGCACCGCCTGTACCTCCGGAGACGTTACACGAATGTATCGTCGCAATATATATTATTAACAATAATATATATTATCAACAATAATAATATCAATTATAAACAAAAAAAGGCCGCAGTATGGGCAATCGATTCATTACCCCAGCATGCATGGGGATGGTTTGTCGTCCAGGTCCAATCCATTCTCCAGAAGTCCAACGGAGGTGGTGTCCGAGAGGGTGA